>JARLTB010000220.1:17285000-17412500 GCA_030141615.1 Unio pictorum | reverse complement strand
ACATTCTGTTGTCGTTTGTCGTTTATATCTTTTTGTAAGTTGCTAAAGTAGCGAATGTGAAATATTTCTTTTGTTGCCTTTATAACATTTTAATGTTCTCGACGTCATTCTGTAGCGTGGAGACCTAGATGTATATCAGTTATCGAAACGTGTTGTAAAATATATATTTGTATTGTATTGGTCCAGGTGTCTGTGTCCAATATACAATTTGTTTTCCATTGAAGACTGATCAATGTCCATTATAATCCATATGTATATATGCAATTTCTAAATATATTGGAGTCTTTAACTGAGTTTCATGATATGGTGAAAATGCACTGCTTCATAGTGTTTTGCTTTCAGCCCGACCTTTATTATGTTTTCATCAATGTAAAATAAGATTTAAAAAAAGAAAACAAACATATCCTAGATATTACTCTATTGTTTTGTTTTATATGTTCTAATCTAAGGAGTACATTAAGTAATGAGTACGTGTATATGTGCACGAACGAAATGGAAATGATGTGGTGTTATTCGTTAGGCAGTACAAGTCAGAGCTTCCAAACTGAGTTTAAAAGCTACTTTCCATTAAGTCGAAAGTGTCGATTTTCAAACGTCTTGGAATTATACTTTACAAAAAAACATTTACATCACAAAAAACTCATCTCCAATATATTGATTATCACTAATTTGTAACACATTGAAGTTAATTAGTTTTTTTGAACACATATATACACGATTCAGCCTCGTTGAAGTCACAATATCGTTCCAGTTAAACAAATCCTGCCACTGTAAAATAACGTTTAAAACGAAATTATTGTTTAAATTCAGATAATGACACGATGCACAAATGCAACTAGCCTTTCTATATGTTGTAAAGCAAAATGCAAAATGTTTACATATCTTGTTCTGTCATCCAGTCTGTACATACCATTTTCATCTTTGATCCAATACCATTACGAAGGACACATTGTTGATCTTTATCGAATCGCTGCCCAGTTGGTGTTGACAGTACCCTTTCAAATTCGTCGACTATGTCCTGGCCGTGGAAAAATGCGAATTGCACACACAGTCTGAAATTTGAAATGTTATATATATATATATATATATATATATATATATATATATATATATATATATATATATATATATATATATATATATACTTTTCAGCTTCTAGCGCCCTTCTCTTGGTAGAAAAAACCAAGCTGACTGAATCGATCATTATGGCGCAATTTCCGAATCTACTGGAGTTTGGAAATTGCACAGATGGCAAACTGATTATTCTAGGCGACTTCAACCTTCACTTTGACTCTCCTGAAACACATACACATCAAAACGTCTAGATTCAATTCATGTGTTCAACCTTAAATGGTCAGTTAATCAACCCAATCATAAATATGGTCACCTTCCAGTCTGGATATTTCCTATCCTAGATGATAAGTTAATACTCTCCAAACTTGAAACCTTACGACATTTGATCAGATCACTTCTGCATTATATGCCATTGGGATGAATCAGTCTCTACACTTCGACCTTTATTTGCTACTAGGATACACCTCTGTATTATGATAAATATAATCAAACTAATGCATGACATCCAATCGAACCTAACAAATATGCTAATCTCCTAAAAGCGTAACAACACGATACTTGAGCGCGTTCATTACTTGCCAAACATGTCAAAGCCACCAAAGTATCAGTAGTAGTAGCAGAGTATCAATTCAAAGTGTTCTGCATTGAATAGCAATGTTAGACACTAGCTTCACAATGCTAAAGGAGACGCCAATAAGAATAACGTTACAAACATAGTCAATTTAGCAAAAGTATAACAATGCAATACTAATATCATGGATAGCTCCAGTTTCAAAGAGCTCTTCGAGATAGCCAAAATACGAATGTCAAAGAAAAAATATACACCTCATCCAACCATCCAACCATCGTTTCTCCCAAAGACCGTCCGGACCTATTTGCAAATTGTTTCCTTGACAAGAAACAAACCATTTAGAGACAAACTTGAAAACACATTAAATTGACCCGTTGTAGCGATACAGTTGCGATACAGAATTTTAGCGACAACGGATAGCAGCATTTGAACCTATTTATATCGATATAAAACGGACAATCGTGAGTAAGATGGAAACATGACTCTAATCCAAGTCCAACAGCGCTACAGTTTGAGTGCATGGATCAAATAGTGCCTTCACTAACTGTGTTGTTAAAATATCTTATCAATACTACAAATCGACCATAACGATTTAAAGAATAACCGCATATGTTCAGATCTCCCTTTCATATCTGAATTCAGTCTTTTAGGCAATGTACAGTTTGCATATTGCCCTTGCCACAATTCTGAAACATCTCTTCTCAATGTAGCTAATGGCATTCTATATGCGTTTGATTGTGGAAAGATTACAATCCACAGCCTCTTTGTTTTGTCTGCAACATTTGACACAATATACGATGATATATATGTATTTGACCATCCACTATACAGACTGGCATCGGTTCAAGTCATACTTAGTCAACAAGACACAAATTGTAAATTGCATACACTCCAGCCCAGTTGAGCTATGTGATCAGTGATCAGTTATTTTACATGGTGTATACATTATCTACATTCAGCCGCTCTCAAGTGTCATAGGTAATCATTAAGTGTCTCAATTGTACGCTGATGACACCATCATATACATGTCTAGCCACGCAACTAGGACAATACTACCATGCATGGAATATAGGTGCATGTATGATGTCAAATCATGAATGACATCTAACAAGCTGCAGATGAATGATGGAGAAACTGAGACCTTTCTGATGACAACACAAATACATTCTCATCACAACCTTTACCTCAAACAATATATATCAGCACAACCAGCATTAAATTCACACAATCATTACGACACCTAGGTATTACTCTGGAAAGTACTGTCACGTTTCCCCAACACGTCACGAACATATGCATGGCTGCATATATTGAGCTATTACTCATCGGTTTCATTTTCAGATATCTTTCAGTTGATGCCACTTGTTGAGTTCCTTAGTACGTTCAACACAGGAATATTGTAACTCAACTATGTATGGTTCGACACAATATCTGCTCCCAAAAATTTTCACAACGTTCAAAACACAGCTGCACAGATCATCAGGGTACCACGATCAGAACACACTCCACCGCTGCTCAGTATCCGTCGCTTGCCATCCATTCAATCATATTCAAACATAAAATTTTCTCTGTGATATATTTCACTGACGGACTTCAGTCGAACATATCTATTAGGCCTCACAATGTGTCACAAACCAGCAGATACCTGCGGTCCTCTTCTGACAATCGCATATTAAGAATTGCAACTATAAACGGACGACATTATTTTCCATACCAAGGCAAATGAACCTGGCACGAATTGCCTATTTAAATTTAACACAAAACGTGTGACCCCTGTCAAAAGGGGTCTCAATCATTTTCCCGACAGAAAGAAACTTATAAACTTATTAATGTGTCCAACTTGACTATTTTCAACATTTTAGGTTGATATTTAAATGGTGCTTGTTCTTTGTATTTTTTTTTTTTAAAGTCATATCAATATATATATTGTATAGCGATTGGAGCTTCTAACGGTTAGGCGCTATACAAAGTAATATATAGATGTGTATGTATATATATATATATTTATATATATATATATATATATATATATATATATATATATATATATATATATATATATATATATTAAATGTTACGTGTTAACTAGTGAGATTAACAATTGGCTGGTGTTCAACGAAATTGAAGTGAGCAGCTGTGTTCCTCCTCTTTAACTAGATCCCAATGAATGAACAACAGATAAGAATGCAAATTTTTAAATGTACACATACTTGTTCACAAGTGTACTCTTGAACGCTTCCACGGAGCATGTTGAGAAAAGCCAGGGATTTAATGTGTATTTCCATTTTCTGTAGAAAACCGGCTTATTAGGTGACATTATTAATCTATCATCAGCTCCGCAATTTTCCAGACTATCATGTGGTGCTCCAAGACTGCAAATGATAAGGATGATGTATATTGACCTTATTCAGTTCAGCTAAATATCACATAAACGTACGATTTATGGTCACTAGTATCTTTACAATAATGTTTTCTTGTAATGTCAAGAATAGAGTGAATGAAATAGCATGTGTTGTTTTCTGTTCTTCGTACCATTCTCTCATACATCTCACATTTGAGGAGATTGAAACTAAGCGAAGTAGATAGCAAACTAAAATAGACACCATAAAAGAGAATTCCTTAAAAAGTATTCTGATCTAGTATTACATAATCTTTCTGAACAAAGAAACGTTTCGTTGAATTGTACGTGCTGCCAAAAATCAGAACATTATTTTGTACCATTGCATCTATATATCAATATCTCTATATCAGCCTGCCTCTCTTTCCTACTGTCCTTCCCTCGCGCTCACTATCTGTCTATCTACTATCTATCTAAATATCTATCAATCTATTTATCTCTCTATCTCTCCCTTTCTCTTTCTCTCTCTCTCTCTCTATCTCTCTCTCTCTCTCTCTCTCTCTCTCTCTCTCTCTCTCTCTCTCTCTATATATATATATATATATATATACCACATAAATGATAATTATCATGGCGTTTAAAGTGTAGGAATAAAAACAAAAACATATCTAACTTACTAATCATAAACAACATATCAAAACTCCGATTATAAACATTCAAAATCGTTGTTTTCTTTACGAAATTAAAATGGTACAAAATTTCATTCGAATTCTTTCTTTTTTTCTCGTTTCTTTAACGAATCAAAAAATGAAAAACTGTGGATTGTGAGAGAAAAATTGAAAAATAGTTTGTTCTGCACGAAAACATTTAATCTGAACGTGTAACATGTAACTTTCATTCATTTGCATTATCGTACCAAGAAATAGGCGAAAATCAATGAAATTGTCAAGTTTGGGGTCTTTCGCTTTTTCGCAATGCATGAAGTATCTGGAACTGAGAGGTTAAAGTTTGATCAATGCGTCAAGAAAAAGAGAGGGGAAGAGACAGGTAGAAAATGTGAGACAGAGAGACAGAGAGAATTGTATAGTCTTCATCAATGTTAATTAATGCAGAATAAGTACTTCGATGAACTGTCTATATATTGACATATCTTAATAACACCTTCATGGTTCGACATTCCCCTTTTAATTATATTATATTTCCATTTGCTAGTGCATCAATGATTAACGGGTTAGGTTCAGTGTACAAAAGGGCTGACCGTGTTTGTAATGCACTACTTTCTTAAAACGTTTCATGTATCATGGTTAGATCATACGCGTGTCCTATATTGATTAAATACATATGAATACAAATAAAAAACTGAAACAAAAAAGAATCGACGGATGAATTTTCATTCCTGATTTTAAAACAAATAATCGTAAAACTATATTTTATTGCGGACACACTCGCCAGGATGTGAGGCGTTAGTTTATAGTTAATAAAAATAATTTTGATAGGTTAGTGGGTCCAGTATAAACATATTGTCACATAATTAGAAGAACCAAAAACTTTTAGTATGAATGAGATATATTTTGAATCATTTTTTTGCGCATGCGTTCAAAGCTATCAAGGGTGAACAGGTGTTTTTCCATACAAGCGACGGAACTAACATATGTCTCGCCAGAAACTACTTGCGTCTACGGACATTATAATCACGAAATGCACCGGTATTTTAACCTGAATATTACTCACTGTCCTATGGATTTAGGCAACATTAATGTATAACCCACACTGGTCACTTTGGATATGTTGAGGAGAGCACACTTGGTATTTCTATAGCCGTAAGGGTGAGTGTTAATTTGCATTTAATTTGATATAGTTTATTGCTTTTGTATTCATATCGTGTAATGATTCATTTATTACAATGCAGATTTGAAACGTTGTGAAATGTGAATTTCAAGATGGTACTAATAGTTTAATGTATTATTATTTTCTCCTTGGGTTGTAATTTTCTACTTGAGTAACCTACGGGTATTTTATTGTTACCTTGATCTTGCAGTAAAACTGCTCCCAACCCAGTTTATGAAGCATCTTATTTTAAAATAAAGGGTTTGCTTACTTACATCTGGCAATTTCAATATTGGTGCACTGATTAATTTCTCTTTCGGCGCGCATAAATCTCTATCTTCTGGTGGACCCCACTCTACTTTATTTGGTTGCACCTTCTGTGTCAAATCAGACAAGGGACTAGCAATGACAGCCGTACAAACGATATTTAAGACCCCTTTTCTACATTATCGCTTTGTCTCTGCATGTACAACTTAAGCATGTTAGCATGGAATATCTTTAAATTACCGACTATGTCAATTTTATAGTCTATGTCACCCTTGACATCTTTAACTTCGTAATGACCTTTTCACTCGACTAGTATCTTATTTAAGCTGTTAGCAAGAAGCAATATAACCTGATTCCTACATTAAAGTTTATATTTCGCACTTTCCGGTTATAATGCTTGGCATGTCTGTGTCCCGATTTCATTAATTGATCAAGTGCCATCTGGCATGTAGATTCTAGTTTTTCTCGCTGATCAAACACGTACTGGTAGGTAGATTTTACGTCCTCGTTAGCTGCATCACCTGTCCCTAATTCGCGTAGTATCCGCATTGGGCCTCGAACTGTTATTCTCTTTAACAATTCAAAAGGAGAAAACACTAAGCTTTCTTGCGGTACTTCACGGTACGCGAACAGAACCGCGTTCAAATAGCGATCCAATTCTAGCGGACGTTCGCACACATTTTTCGTAGGATGTATTTCAGGGAACCATTAAACCGCTCTACCAGTTCATACCAAATCGTATGTTATGGGGTAGTGTTTAGATGTTTGATGGACAACAACCTACTGAATTCACCCATAAAGTCAGAGGTGAATTGGGCACCACAATCAGTAAGGATTTTTTCAGGCACCCCTACCATACTGAATATGTCAACCAATGCTTCAGCCACCCTTTCTGTCTCAACAATTGGTAACGCAACTGATTTGGGATATCTGATTGCGTAATCCAGAAAAGTAAGAACGATACTTTCTTTCAGTAACTGATTATATTGGTCCTACAATATCCACCTGCACTCTTTTAAACTGTGTATTTATTAATGGCGCCTGTTCTAAGGGCACCCTTGTAACCCTTCTCTTGCACGAGGTTTTCAGACATACGTCACGAGACCTACAGAAACGTGTGATATCGAAATTGACACCAGGCCAATATAATTCAGCAACTACTCTGCTGGTGGTCTCCGCCTTACCTAGGTGTCCTGCCAATCTAGACTCATCTGCCATCCGAAGAACTTGAGATCTACATCTATGAGGTACGACCATTTGCCAATACCTCTTACCCTCCGGAGTGATAAACTCCCTATGAATTAGCTCGTTCTTCCGAACGAATCTCACGCTGCCCCTCCCTTGCAGTGTTTAATTTCGCCGGAGTTGATTTTCTCAGTAATAGGTTTAATAGATTTGTCACTTTCATGTTCTCGTTTGAACTCGTCAAGCGAAATTCCAAAGATCGGTTTAGGGACTATTAATAAATGAAACTCGTTGCTTACTCGTCGGGTATGAGCCCGCGTTTTGAATGCCTGGATAAAAGGTATCTTAAAATATGCCATGGTTTGAAAACGATAACATTTAACAGTACCGATCATCTGATCGTAAATAAGGTTTACTATACAAAGGGCATCAACAGTTCCGGTAAGGAAAGGTCTTTCTACAGTCATCCTTACGACGGGAATGCGACCGACCGTCTGACCGAATATACATGGGGACTCCCACCGGATCATTTGATTATCCTGCACAAGACTACGTTTGATCACTACACCCGTGCAACCAGTGTCACGTAATACTACTATGTTTCGTCCATTCATGAAACCTCTCGTGGATGGTACTTGCGCTTCGAGGGAAAGACACGTGCCAAGTGAATGCATACCTGGTTCTACCTGCACAAGATTTATCAGATATACCTTTACTTTGTACAAACACGGCTACCTTATCTACAAGTCTCTTTCATTTAGGACATTGTGCTTGAACATGACCGCATTCCTTACATAAGTAACACTGTATACCCTGACGACCTGTATCCCTAACTGATCTACTTGTCTCAGCTGATTTCACAATTTCCTTTGACATTAGTCAGGTCGACTGGTTTCCAGGGTTACAATCTTTCGAAACTACGTCCTGGTTTCCCCCATGAGCATCCGCAAAGACATCGGTCTTCTTAGCCATATCCTGTACGTTTGAAAAGGCTTTTTCATTCAGAAACTGGCTCATTTCCATACCAACTGTGTTCAACCATTGATCTCTGAGCAAGAAATCAGCCAACCCATCAAACGTTATTGCCCGGATTCAATCCACCGGCTAAAATAGTTCGCTATTCTAACGTTTAACTGACCAAAGGTTTCTTTCTTCTAGGGATTGCTATACCTAAGCTTTTTACGGAACCTCTGTTCAGTGAGCTCGTACCTTTTCAGAAGTGCTTCCTGTAAGACGTCGTAATTAAACACAATATTTGCTGGAAGTCGGGAGTACAAATTCAGTGCTATACCATTTAATAAAGCACTAAGATGCAGTGCCCAGTCATTTCGACTCCTCTTCTGCTTCTCTGTATATCGTCCAAACCGATGAAGATAATTATCCATGTTATCTTTTCCATCGTCAAAGGGGGATAATTTAGGACCCATTAATTTGCTAGAGGCAGAATCGTGTTCTCCGTTTCTAGTTGTTGCTAACTCTACCTTACGTTCATTAACTCGTTGCATTAATCTTTCTTCTATTTCCAAATCTTCTAAATTTTCCAGTTTCTCTCTGTCTATCTTCTCCCTTCCTGCGTCGCATTCTAGCTCTAATTTTTCCCTTCAGGTTTCCCTCTTAGCTTCCCTTTTGTTTTCCCTCTGGTAGATTTTCCTAGTCTGTTCTTCTTGAATAAAATTCCTTAAACTTTTTCCTTCATACCCATGCTCTTTGCCTAAGGCGACAAAGTCCTTTATGGGATGGCATGACTACTAGTAATATAACAAATATACTATTAAAAACAAGACTAACCTTATCTTCCCAATGAAAGCAATCAAAACAATACTTTGAATGTGTGTATACTGCACGCTGTATGACAAAGTCCACACTAGAATATATACAATAGGTGTAGATTTTCACAAGCAAGATGATGACGATTCACTTGATCCAAATATCCCTCTTCTGACACCATTGTCGCAGAATTGAAACCGATTGTGTTTTGGATTAATTGAATAATTCCAACAAAATGTGTGAAAGATGAAAATGTATTAATTTAATTAGTAAAACAAAATGTATGATGTAAAAATACAATGATTATCATACGCTCTCAACATACAATTGATCCAATCACTCTATACTAACATTCACACATAGAAAATAAACCAATAATATTATATCTATTTGATATACAGCTTCAAACATTCTCAGTTTCAAATAATATTACAAACTAAGATATTCAGATAATATCACGTATAGACTAGGATTGACATTCAAACAATCTCAAGTTTTCAAATACGTTTCAAATGTTCTGCACTGTCAGTAAGATTCACAAATCGCATGGAATTCCACTAAGATTAAAAAAGATCTTATGTAAATACAAATATACCAATTGAAACAACAATTGGAATACACATATGCTTCTTGACACTTGTACTGTCTCAAGATTCATACAACGGTAAACCAGTTTCACCACGTCATTCGGGTTGGCCAACTCTTGTATCGGCCGCACGCACCCTTCATGGATCCACTACATGTACAGTCAGTCATACGTATACACACGTTCAGACAGCATGCAGCACCAATGTATCAGCTACGTATACAGTCGTTCCTCCACCACATGTACAGACATAAATACATATATACATCTAGTTAGCACTACTAGTTATCTAAACTCATCAAACTCATTACACCCGTTAGACTCATTAGACTTGTTAGCCTCGTTAGACGCGTGAAACTTATTAGCCTCGTTAGACTCCTTAGCCTCGTGAGCTACAATAAAAACAATCTGGTAATAATAATGAGTTTTGGAAAATACTAATACATTAAATTCTTAATAAAAACTTGAAGTTCATAGTTCAAAACGTTTCAAATCTGCGTTTTAATAAATGAATCATTACACGATATGACAATACAAACTAATAAACACTTCGCATATCAAATAAATATAAATTTAACACTCACCCCTATGATTATAGAAAAACATTTGCTCTCCTCAACAGATCCAAAGCGACAAGTCTAGTGTATACATTAATCTTGCTTAAATTAATAGGACAGTGAGTAATATACAGGTACAAATACCCGTGCATATCGCGATTATAACGTATAATATAAGCACCTGTCACCCGAAATGGATAACTATTAACATTTGCCGATATGACCACTAAGAAATTACCACTTAACAACATAATACTTAAAAAACTGACAGCTCCAGTAGCAGAGTGGTTTGTGATTTTCCTCGAATGCGCATGGTCGTTGGGTCGCTCCAAGGCTGGTGTCAGTATAAATGTGACTGGATGGAACATTAAGCTACATGATGCTTCAGAGCTAGACATCACGATAAACTGACACACTGCAGACATCGTCGCGATATGACTTAATTTATTTTTTATATCGACGTTAACAATCGAAATCACCCACACACACACTTAAATCAAGTGTACGTAACTGTAACATACAAAAGGGGCAATGGTTTCTACTTACGCGTGTCCCAATCCGTGTGCTGCAGTCCTGATGGTATTAAAAAAGTCTGATACACGGACGATTTGAACTCTGCGACCGATATCACATACGCCCCCAGTGACGGAACGACCTGGACGGAAATAAAGAAAAAATAATATAATGATGATAAACTAAAAAAGGATTTTATTACTACATCTCAGTTGTTTTGATCTGGTTCGCGTTTATAAATTAGACCAGTGCACGTACAAGGGTATCTAACTATAAACTCGAATAGTCCTTATACTAAACATACATCGCAAACATTATTAGTAGACGATACAATAAAACAAAATTTAAAAGACAGGATCAAACGATCTTATGAACGGTATTGATAAATCGGTACAATGTCATACATAGTATTTATTGAGATGAGACAAACACAATACCTCCCACAGTAAATTCGACATGAATATGATACAATATACTAAGTAAATAGTAATGAAATGCATTTCTTTTACGCGTATTGTGGGTACAAATGAGGAACGTGTACAGAGTCTAATATTTAGAATCTCTCAGCACTTTAGTACATACAAAGCCGTATGACTATGAATACAAAAGCAAATAAGTAAACATCATGAACTTGGAAAACAAAACAAAAATGCTAAACATATTTAAGGTTGCAAAGATTTTTTAGGTCCTTAAGTTTGTTTTGCATTTAAACAAAAGTTAGTTTTATGTTCAATATTGAAAGGGTCAGATAGTCTTTGTGTCTAATTTCACTGGCACATTCGTTCCACGTCGTTGGGCCCTGTTATCAAATATACCTTTCACCATATCACTTCGCTTTCATAGTGTGATAAATTAGTATACGATTGTTATAAGAGGAGCATCAATTGTTGGTGTGACACACTGATGATACCAGATCGGAAAGTTGTACTGGAGTCCATCTGTGCAAATTAGCACAAAGAACAAATGTTTTGTTTGATTCTAGATTAAATGGATAGCACTGTAGTGTACATATTAGTGCGGAAGTGGGATCTGGTCATGGAACGCTAAGAATGATCCGAACAGCGCTGTTTTAAACGTTTCGAAGTGTATGGAGTATATTGTGAGGCAAATTAGACATAATTGATTGATAATGGTCCAGTTTGTAAATTAATAATGAGCACTAACGTGCTTTAGGAGCATCAGCTGGACGATACTTGCAAATAGAGCTGATGCGCCTCTGCTCAAGATATGCAGTATTGCATATTTTTCTGACATGTTGGTGATATGGGGGATACTGTTCAGAGTAACACCTAAGTTTCCTACATTGTTAATGTAATGTTGGTGTTGCATAAATGTATTGTTTGAGGGAGAGGATGTGAATTAAGAAGTTTTTGATACGTGGTCAGGATAGTCAAATATATGTCATAATTCATCTGCAGCTTGTTACATGTCATCCCTACTTTCACATCAGAAGGGCACCTCTCTACTCCTTGGATGGTAGCATCAACATTAGTTGGGTGGCTCGAGTTATATAGTTGGGTCTCATCACAGTACATTTGGTGAGTCACTTTATGATGATATCTGGAACTTGAGAATGGCTGCTGAGTGTTTATAATAAATAGAAAATATGCGAGAATAGACCCAGTGGAAAACCATAACATAGATAAACTGGGTAAAATAGTGTATTCAATTTGCAAAGAAAATAGGTGTCTTGTTGACCAAGTTAGTCTTTAATCTCGGTCAGTCTTTATTGTAAATGGCAAATACATGCTGCATACGGAGAGGTAATACAGCAAGGTTTGTTGTGTCAAATGCAGCAGACATAGGAAGTAAGGTGTGGACTGTCTGTAAACGTTCCGCTATCCAAAACAGAGAAAATGACATTAACTACATTCCGAACTGTAGTTTTAGTACTGTGACAAGGACGATATGAAGATGGTACATTGCTAACAAAAACTATGAATTCAGCCCAGATTCGCAGGGGTCATCTGTCTAAGATTGTCAATATGAACTAGAGATTATGAAAGGGGTGGTAAGTCTTCAAAACATTATGGTCAAGTATTGGTATCATCATCAGTGGCTTTCCAATGACATTTGTGAGAACTGATGGGAATCTCCCTAAAACAATCGAGGTATTAACAACATATGCTAGTTAAGGCAATATCGGACAAAAGCACTCAAGCAGCGGTACTGTTGAAAGTAGATCGAATTTAAGTGACTCTGATGCACTCTTTATCACTATTGTCTGAAATAAATACATAGATACATTTTCAAATTGTGATAACGGTTGTAGCTGAACTGACTAGTCAATTTAAATTGTGTTCTCCAGCTTATCAAGGAAGAAATATACAAACAGTTTCGGAAGGTCTACTGGACATATTGTAGTGATGCACACTGGTTCATTGACATTAGTTTATTATCTATCTCGAAAGCTCTTTGCAACTCGAACTATATGTGATCGTATTCCTGCAGTGGGATAATTTCGCCCAATTGACTAGGTTTGTGACATTCTTCTTAGCGACTTCATATATTTGTTTCTGAATATTGAGTCTGGGGGAAACATCAAGCATCTTCTCTTTAAGGCGTTATCTTTCAGCAGTACGAAGCTGGAATATAACACCGCTATACCACAATTCGGAGCTGATACTACGCACCTGGTTGCTGGGGCATGTGTTTCAAACAATGACCACAGGCAACTAAATAATTGTTCTCCTTACGAGAGGAAAGCATGTTGCGAGGATTTTTTGGATGTCATTCATTAGCTGGTTATATTTATCATAAGCGAGGTGTAAATTAGTAGCAAATAAAGGTGGATAGTTAAGGAATGATACTTCCGAATGGCATATAATATAATGCAGATGTGATATGATGTAAGTTTGTGGTACACATGTGTGGACCGTTGGATATTATGAGCTGACCATGAGGAGCAAGCAGATTTTTTAACAGTTGGAATTCTGAAGTAAGGCCAAGCTCTTAATTCCATAACTGAGATTCACAATGTAATCATTTGCAGAAATGAAGTAAACTTTTTTTTGTTAACAACACATAAAAACACGTTGTAGTTTTGAACATCCGCTATATCCAATGAGGAAATCAAGGGAGATTCATATTGGTTTATAATACAACCCTTTACAAAATATAAAACTATATATTGCTGTCAAAACTTTACACCAATTTCTTCATCAACGAAAAGGAAGGAAAGAGATTTAAGTCCATAAAAATCTAGCGTTCCAAATTAATTTCACATCCTCAAATGAATATATCACACTATCCGTGCCTATATATTACTTTAGTAATTCATAATAATGTTCTAATTCAAAGAGAACTTTGAATTCCAATTAATTGTCCTAGCAAATGTCTCCTCTCAAATTATCTATATACAACATTCAATACATCTGTAGGCTGATTTTAACACCTAAACAAAATATTTAAAAAAAAAAAACAACTGAATCCAAGTGTTCAGTTCTCGTTGTATATACATATTGAAGAGTGTATTATGTTCATATATCACACTACACCCCAAATAACTGCTCCTACTACTCAATCTAATATGTCAAAATACCAATTCATGTAATCAAAACCATTCACAGTCGAATGTACATAGGAATGGAAAGATACATAATTTTTAAAATTGGGCATAGACAGTTGCCACGATTGGATACACTTGACACCATATTATGTTGAATCCGATAACAGTTACATTGTGAAATATGGAGAAGTAATGAATAATGGCAGATGGCATACGGGAAAACAATCTTACTCCTGTAAAATAGAAAATGTAGTGATTTGAGCCGCTGTGCCTCTTTAATGTTTCTGTCGCACATATTAATCAGTTAAGATAAAATTAATTTTTCTGGTCAATTTACCAGAAGGTCACATTAGCTATTACTATACAATTGATCTTTCAAATGACACATAGCAACCATCACAATATTGATCAATTTCACAGGTGTAGATGTAAACCTAACAAATGCTCAAAACTATAATTGATATAGATCAGGCATGTACAAAGAAATCACGACACAATTAAATAGTACCTCATTAAATATACCAAACATCACATTTAAACATGTTGAAACCAAAGTGATAACTCCTCCGTCACTGGCTTGCATCATGCACACATTAGAAGTTAATGGCATTTTCGTTTCTATTTAAGAGAGAGAGAGAGAGAGAGAGAGAGAGAGAGAGAGAGAGAGAGAGAGAGAGAGCGTACCGTCAGCTGAAGTATAAGCAAGGTCAACGTTTTCCAGCCAATACCTAATTATTAAAATAGAAGTCATACAATGTATTATATTACGAAAAGCCAAGACCATGTATCTATAGTGATATGCGTGTTTTAAAAGCAAAACTTAGAGGCTGTACAATATAACATCTTCTATTAAAATAAAAGCATCGTATATTGTGTCTTTTACAAATGCGCTGTAATTGATAACAATGGACTATATTTTGAGAAAATCCTATTAATCGTAATATTTTCATAGCGGAAACTTTAGCAGAATCAACATCAAGTGATATAAGAATTTCAACGTGAATGATTTTAATTTACCAGAATAGAATCAGACTAGGATTTGTGTAACCAAAACAATTAAAATGATTCAAAATTATAAGTTGACCTTAACCTCCTTGATATATGGCTGTCTGGAGTAGCTATATTGTTCTTCTAAACTTAATATTAAATCTCCAAAAATTAACAATAAAGCCTGTCAAAAAAAATATTTAAATAATATACCCTGATACGGGGCAGTATTATAACTTTTAGCCTTTGTCTTTGTTTTTGCTTAATTTAAAACCTGACTTAAATAGCACACACCATCGATTACAGTTGACACAGGTAGGAAGAGATTTAAGATCATTTTAATACTGTTTGTTTCTAAACGTTGCGCTAGTTTGAGATGTTTCACCTGTACAATACCTTAAGGAATATCATATAAAAAGCATTGATATGTTGTAAAATCCAACTCATGACGCAAGGAATAACTAACAGGTGTTGGGGCAGCAATTTTAAAATCTTCAATTTTTGAAGGTCAAGATAGCACTTTAACATTACTTCACTATGGATGCAGTTCTTGATCTTGTAAAATTAATATCATGTATCTGAGGTTTTTGTAATCTTTAGCTAAGCAATTACCCTTGCAAATTTGACATGTGATAGTCGTATTTGATTTAGCTCCCATTTTTTCTCCTTGCATTTGTGTTTTTATATTTCTGTCTTAGCAAACAGTTGCATCTGATACTAGTGTTTTTCTTGTCTGAATTTATATTTCGATCATTTCATTCTGAATCTAAATATGTATTATTACTATTCATCTGGGTCTTAAAACCTTATATGTTTAATTTGATTATATAACAATATATACAGACTAACCAATTTCCAAACCAGTGTTGAAACAAAACAGATGATATCTGGAATGTTTCAAATGTTAGAATAACATAAATGCCTCTATTCTATTATCGGTAGTACATTAAACTTTGAACACCTAAGATAACCGTCGTAAAGGTTATTGCTTTCACTAATGATTTTTCGCACTGTTGTTAAATAAATATCAAGAACAAGGATAATGAAATTTAGGAAATACTGTCAACTTATCCTTTAATTACAAATGATAATACTTTTTCTCAAGGATGCGCTGATGCACCCTAACTAGTTTGGACTATAACGAAATGTAAAATTCCCCGAAATATTTTTGCTTGAAATACCTTACCTGTACTCGTGTCATTTCAATAATATTTATCTTTGTAATGGTAATAATGGAAGATGAAAAAAATGGGTTATATACAAATTAAAACGGTTAACTGCATTACAATATATATATATATATATATATATATATATATATATATATATATATATATATATATATATATATATATTTATTAAGATTTCTCTGTATGAAATATACTGCCTATAATTTTGTATCGCCACCATTCTTTGCAATGAGAAAAAATAAAAAAGTGTATGCTTGATGTGTATTTAACCATACATTTTGTTGAGGTACTTGTTGCTGGTATATCTACGTGCTAAAGACATAAACATGTCTGGATTGCCCTAAATCGATGAAGGCATATTGAACCAATGGACTCCACAAATAAATCGTTCTGACGGCTATCAGGAAGACAACATATAATATTGGTCAAAATAATTAGAACTTAAAATAACTCTGCGTAAAAACTCTTAATAAGCACAAACATGTTTTTGATGTCCGTTTAAACATGATAATGTCCACTCGGTAGGTACATTGCGATTGTAAATATCACTTTAGTTATGAATGTTTATGTCTCAACCAATGTAGATATGCACGAAAACCTGAGAGTCGCCTCTCGTAGAAAGGGCGTTTCTTTCTGAGGTTTTCTTGGATACTCACCACTTCAAAATGTACTATGCGCACGGTATAGACAATATGCAACATAATATTCATATTAGCACGCAATATATATATATATATATATATATATATATATATATATATATATATATATATATATATATATATATATATAAATATATATATATATATATTTATATATATATATATATATATATATATATATATATATATATATATATATATATATATATATATATATATATATATATATATATATATATATATATATATATATATATATACCCTGCACATGTTTGGATGTGTCTTGCGTAAATACTCTTACTTCGTGAAGAGCATGACTTGGTCAGATTCCAAATAATCTCTTGATCCGATGAAAAGGTCCCAGGTTTTAAGATCTTGTAAATATTTATCTCCATTAATCTTCTTTTTATTTTCATGTCCATGCACTGTAGAATCAACGTGCTGGAAATCTCCTCTCTGTAAACAAAAGAATCCTTTAATTCTTTAATGATAACATACCATGCTTGAATTCATTAATTTATTTAAAGTATGCATTGAGTATGATTACTTCGTATCTTTTATACATTTCACAATTTGAATAATATAAGGTAGGATACCAATCAGCTAATATCACTAGACGTATTTCGTTTTTACATTAGTTGATCTCGCTTTTTATCAAACTGCACGTATAAGTTGTTACCTAACTTGTATGGGTTAGTATAACACAGATTGGTGAAGTTGTATATTTTATGTTACAATTTAATAAAACTTAATTCAATGTAGTTGTTTCTCTTCTAAATATATCAGCGATGCATCCAGATTTCTCATAAAACCATTGCCTAAATACTCCTATCATAAGTATGAATGTTTCTTGTGGTGGAACCATCACTGGTAGCATTATTATATCAAGTCGTTTTTTCAGCCTTGATTGGAGTAAGTATAATCGTTTGTATTATAAACTGTGATTACATCTTAGATTGTATCAGGCTCCACATAATTTGTCAGCATAAATTAAAAATCAATGGGTCATCTAATCCACAATCCATCGTTTCAGGGCATTATTACACGGGTGCTTTCAATATATAATACCTTATCATGCTAATTGTATTTAAAAATACAATGAAAGCGAAATGATGTAAAACGAATATGTATTGTTTCTCAGATGGCAATGTGCCACAAATCTTACTTCATTGCTTCAGTTTGTCGGATCTTTAAAATTTAAAAAACGGCTCTGAATTAAGAGTACAGGTGTTGTAGTGTGTGCTATATACTTAAGCCTCGATTACTGTTATAAGAACTGAAAAGATAATTCACCTGTATAAGACTCTAAAATCTAAATTGCCTTCATCCACTTTGATGTTAATATTTGTAATGTCAACAATTTATACAATGAAATATTTCATAACATTGCATGTTTGACATCAGAAAACTCATTTTAAGATAGGTATTCAAGGAGACACGTCAAAGAAAACAAAATCTTACCTTGTCTATTAGAACATATTTAATGCGGACAGCAATTGATATAGTATGATCTTGTATTCCACTGTAAAGCTCGTGTACCTAATTAAAATATACAAATATTTGTACAATGACGACAATCATTACTGCCATGAAAATATAAACCAAAATGATGGGTTGCTTCATAAAATCCTTCTTAGAGATGCCAGTTCACGTTATCATCTATAGAGAACATACAACACGCATATAACTACATGTGCTATATAAAAAGGAAAGAAGGACATTCAAATTGTCTACAGTTCAGACAAGGAGCGTGCTTTTCTTTACTTTACGTTTTGTTATTACATAGTTTAATTAGGATAATAACTAATTATAACGAAGAATTAGTTTAATTGCAGCCAAATTACATGATTTTATATGAGCATCTATATTGTAGTTTCAATAGAGTAAAACTAATAAAACCTTTACTAAAACTAATTTGGGATCATGTCTCTAGATGAACAAATAGGGTTCCATGCAGCCAACTGACATATTTTGTCGGTGCATTTGAAACGAATGTAAATGTACAGGTCCAGTTTGCTCCTTGTATACCCAAGAGCATATGTTTTAATCAAATCATGTACGCGAATTAAACGAATGTTAATTTATTAAATGGTTATGGTTTACAATACTTACACCGTGGACAACATGTATCAAATATTCTCTTAGGTCTTTCGTAGCTTCAGCATCCCTATCAGGCGCTCCAGCGGCATCTGCGAGATTATAGAAGCTGCAAGTAGAGATTATATCTAAATATATACTCGTTTTCATTCACTGGAGTAGGTAACGTAGTAACTGGCCGAAAATATAAATGCAGTTGAATCGATTTTCAGACTCGTTGCCTATTCAGAACAAACTTTGTAAGTTGCCAACATGAGATATTTAATAAACGTCCAAAGGTCTGAAATGTTATCGAATGATGTATAGATGTATATCAAAACACACATATACAGGTCTTACGAATCTATATTGACACCAAAGTATATACTGTCAGGGCTAATATCTTTGCAAAGACAGTTAGATAACGATTAATTTTAAACGTCAAGAACCAAGTTAAATAATTTGACATTTGGATGCAGCTATAATGATATATATATATATGTATATATATAATACGTAACATACATACATACATAAATGGATAGACAGACAGACAGACAGACAGACAGACAGACAGACAGATAGATAGATAGATAGATAGATAGATAGATAGATAGATAGATAGATAGATAGATAGATAGATAGACATATCTGTGTTTTGCTTTTCTTATCCACGTACAATCGCCATAGTCCTACATCTGCCATTGCAACGACATCGACAGCGTAATTATGTACCTGGCGAGCTTTATCTGTGAACGGAATGTTTAAACAAAAATCACATTTAGTTTGCATCACTTAAGTTAGTAAATTTAAGATTATATTTTTGTTTTTAAAATTGTAATTTTAAACGAGTTTTTGTATGAGCATTGACATTGCGATCCCAAAGAAAGTACGATTTCGGTGGACATGTATTGCCTAAGAACCTACAAAGGAAGAAATATAATAGATCGAAATTGAATTTTTACAGCTGAACAATTCTGAAACAATATGGTCTTACTATTCCGGTGCGTTGTAATATCTTACCATTCTTAGTGGTTGTTCTACCATAGTTAATTGCTCCTGTTGGAAATATGTTCTGGAAACGTGCAACGTTAGGTCGGGCTGAAAATATATTATATGGGCTGATTACAAGATTTGGTTTGTCTTGTCTATATTGGAGACGATAAATATGATTATCCTGTACATTTTGCTCAATGACGTTTGTTTTTTCTGTAGATATAGACATTCTTTATCATACCTTATATTATAAAAGTTCAATTACTACAGGTAGCATCTGTAAAAGATTTTCAAACAAAAATAACGAAATACAGTATAATCCCAATGAGGGATATCTATTAGCGGGACGAATGATTTCATATAATTGATCTATTTCAACTTTCTTCCTATTTAGCTTTCTCTTTCAATTAAAACAGGCAAACATGCATTAAACCGTGACTGAAAGAACAAGCATGATAAATATTTATTGGAAATTATATGAATTAACCCATGTCGCAAAAATGAAATAATGAATTCACTGAACATGCTATTTTATTAGCGCAATGGTCTGATATAATACATTTTTCACTTTCTTGCTTCGGCATGGCAAAAGAACAAAATAATTTCCCCGCGTAGATAATGCTGTAAGTAGAGCAAAATATTGACAACCGTTATTTTCGGCTGACATTCCACTTTGGATATTTGCTTGATCCTGAAGAACATATCGTTTGCCACGAAGACCCATTATTTCCAAGAAATCATTTTGTACCGCGTCCCTTTCTGACGGCCGGAGATTGTAACTTCTGTCTCCTAATCGAATGTTCCCATTCTAGAAAATAATATGGAATATTATTTATGGATCGATGGATGGATGGATAGATAGATAGATAGATAGATAGATAGATAGATAGATACATAGATAGATAGATAGATAGATAGATAGATAGATAGATAGATAGATAGATAGATAGATAGGTAAATGGATGGGTGGATGGGTGGATGAATGAATGGATGGATGGATGGATGGATGGATGGATGGATTTATGGATGGATGGATAGATAGATCAACAGAAAAATAGATGGATGGATGGATGTGTGGGTGGGTGGGTAGATGGATGGATTGACTGACGGACGGACAAACAGCCAGACAGACATCCAGCCAGACAGCCAGACAGACAGAGGACAGAGAGATAGATAGATAGATAGATAGATAGATAGATAGATAGATAGATAGATAGATAGATAGATAGATAGATAGATAGATAGATAGATGTATCTGTTTGTATTTGTATGTGTCTGTGGTATGCATTTTGAGTGTGTATTTCTGTGTGATATTGAAGGATATCAGTCAAACGTTTGCTTACATGGTCTCTTTGCATGCACATTAAAAATGTATATTGCAGTCTATTTGTACCACTAGCAATTTTTCAAATTTTTTTCAATAGCTTTAAAATATTGAACCGTGTAAACGTAGATGTAACATCTGATGTTGGTGTTGAACTAATATGTAACAAAGTGTCGCCCTCTGTCCGGTAAACAGAAGAAAAGACACATAACGATAATATTAATTAAAATACGTGAACTACAAATTTATGTTGGATTTCAAATGTTGGAGTTTTAGTGGTGAATTTATCTAAAGTGTTGATATACGTATCCAAACACAGCACGATTAAACAAACACAAACCGTAGTGAAAATAGAACTGATGGCTAATACAGATTCTTGATGGAATCATATAACAACAATTTCGCATAAACATACAAGTGAGCGATAAGATATATAATGGATTTTTTCTTCACGTCTAGATTCTTGGCATCAATACAAGCAATCAATACTCTACTTTTATTTGAAAAAAATATGTATGGCTGAGTATATATGACATAAAGATTCAAAATATTTAAACCTTAATGAATAAATTTGCCTCAAATAGTTGTGTACAATAATCAACAGTTCTGCAACGAACTATGTCAGGGTTAATAGTTTCAAAACCAACTCCAAACACATTGTAAACACATACAGTTTATGTCGCTTTCATCAGTTATTTTTATCTTAATTCATAAATATATATATTTCATGCGTGAACAATTTAGTAATTGAGACTGTAAACGCTTTCGAGGCATTCTGCATTTAATAAAAAAAATAATTTTACGTTTTGTCTTGTATATTTAGTCACTGTTTTAAATGAACCAGTCATGGTTTTCTTTTTTGAACAAGTTTAAAAGATTGGAATCGCAAAACTGCCATTGAGATCGATTTACTGAGATAATTAAATATAGCTAACTAGCTGCACAAATATCAGCATCATTGCCAATAATACTTGATCTTGTATGAACTTGGTTGCGACTGACGGTTTCAGTGATGAATACATATTTAGAGTGTTTTGTCTTTATTCTATTTTGTTTGTAGCCACCCAACTGAGGCTATTCTGATCACAACAGAAAGACTTTCTCATTCACATTCTTTACTTTAGACAATAAATATCAGCAACACCAACATTAAATTCTCACAGTCAGAACGGAACCTAGGCGTTAATCTAGACAACATGCCTATCCAGCCACACCCATATGTATACACCAGCTAGATCCTTACGTTTTTCTTCTGATAATCGTATACTCATTGTTCCCAAGGGGAAAACAAAGTCATATGGACAACGTTCGTTTGCACACCAGAGCCCGGCGACGTGGAACAAATTGCACATTGAAATTAGACACAAAAACACAGTGGTCCCTTTTAATAGTGCTCTTAAGACTCACCTGTTTTGACTGCAGAGACAAACTTAGCGACCTAATCATGTCTTGTATCTTATGTTTTCATCATGTTTTTATGTTTCCAATTGCTTTTGTCATTTGTTGTTCTTTAGTGTAGTCATATCATTATTGATGGTGTAAAGCGCTTAGAGCTTAGTAAGATTAGGCGCTATACAAAGTCGTCATTATTATTATTATTATTTGCAATATTTGATTGGAAGCTAACAACGGACCTCAAGCAGTGTCAACGGACCTTTTAATATACATTGAAAGGTCTATGGAAGGAGGTCCAATCGGCACCTTACAATTGTTTTGAATTATTAAAAGTAACGGTCATTTAAATGTCTATAACTTGCTTTCTTCCATATGCCATAAAATAACAAATGATACATACCAAAATATCAAACTTTCTAGTCAGTTTGATATATACTTGCTAACACCAAAATCTTGCAATCAAAGAAATATTAACCAATGTTTCCTAAATCTAAAATGGAGATGGACATTTGCATAGTTTAGCGCCAACATATAGACAGTAATTTAAATATTAAAGCACCTACCCATTAATTTGCAGTTTAGAAAAGTTAGCGCCGAACCTTTAGCGTCCAAGATATCTATAGTCATAACATTCGCCACGTAATTAAATGTTACAAAAAACGTGTGATACAATACATTTCTTGTTCTTAATCAGTGACTTAGAATAGTATACCCGCCACTAGTTCGAAGGATTTGTCAAGCCATATGACACACTAAATAGTAACAAAGATAAGAACTGCAATATGAACCGATGGATTTCTGCTCGTTTGAAATTCTTCTTCAATAAACTATAGAAAACTGAAGGTTCTTTCCTCTGAGACAATATATTCATCGATGAGTACTCATTTCAGGTCAGTCTCACCATCGACGCAATACGCAGAAACAAGGTATAACCACGTATATACTTTCTTGATATCACGAAAGAGAACGCAGCTGATTCATTAAGACCCACATTTCACCAGCATTTAATATTGTAAGTGTAATGACATTACAAGTCAATGTCATCCTTGCCTAACGTTTGCTCCGAACACAAATAATACTGCTTGAGAACATATAAGTAGCCTTTGCTAAATTTGAAATTTTTTCCATAGCTGCAAATATCTTACTACATTTAGTTGTCAACAGATATAATACTATTCCTGATCAGTCTGAAAATAAAATTCAGCTTTTCGTAGTTCAGTTGCACTTATTCTGTGAAACATTCGATGATTCCAAGATTGGCAATATAATCACGGAATATGATCACGAAAAACCGGAAACAATTTGTGCGAATATATTTGTTTTTTGGCACAGCATAGATCTTGGTCAGAACTGCGATTAACGTTTGACTGTTGCACTTAGACATGCAATCCACCTTCACGGTGAGATGTGTGTGTCTTCATTCTTAGCCTCCAAAAATCATTAATCGAACCCACATTTTAAAGAGGAACGTGGGTTGTGTTACGGTCATAGATTTCAGATTTGACACCGTTTATTACTTGACGCCTTCCATTTCTGTCATGGGTTACGCTACATGACACTAGAATACACGTTCAAAACGATATAAAATAGTGTATCCTCCTCACGAATTGCTTGTTTGTTTCGATAATAACAATGTGTTTGTGTCCTATTCCATATCCATGATTTGTGTTGATTTCAACTAATCAAAAGTGACAATAGTCTCTAGTTAGTTTTTCGTACTTGGTATTTGTGCATTACCAAAAAATGGATTTTCTGGCTATTTTTCAGTATCGTAGAGAATCGATAGAGATGACGTTTTGAAAAGTAATAAATCACTGTGAGAACAATATCAGCAATCTCAGGAATACCACAAAGTATACAAAGAAACCAGTCGATCTGGTGTTTCGTTTTCCTTGCTACAAAGCAAGAACTCAATATTATGTGATGGCGAAAATAGTTGAATATTCGTTATTCACACGAGGAGAGGCAAAATGTGTCATTCGTACTAAACATGGCATCGTGTTACTGTTTATAATCCAAACCGTCAATGATCTAAATACATACTAATACTATGTTGTATGATGAATAATGTTGTCATTCCTGGTGAAACCGGGGTATTTCTTTTCTTGAGATTTAAGCTTTACATCACTATATGCAAAGATTTAATCAAATTAGCAATGATGCAACTATTTAATGCGACATGTAGAATTCTCATAAATTGAACACAATCACGTACGAATGTTCAGTAATATTAGAATATATATGATGAAAAAATGAACCAAAACTGTATGTTGACATAATGTCATGCTGGCTTTAAGCTGAACCTACCCGCGTATTAATCACGATGGTTCACCTTTTAAATGTGCTGGGATTAATAAGCGTTTCTAACCGCTACATGAAATGTTAGCATTTCCAAACCTGCCCAACTTAATACAACAGTACTTGGTTCATATATATAATGGGTACTAACATTCAATGTACAAAATATGGAGATGTTGAAGGAAAACTAGACTCTAGGCTTACACTCGGAATAAATGGCAACCACAACTTGTGCACTATAAAATATCATACTACCCGTGGAAGCCAGCAGTTGCGCGATTACAAATCCGGGCGCAACAAGACATTGGAAATCACGATGATGAATATGTTTAACGCACACAAACCCACTGCTGAAAATCTTTGTGCAGACGGCGTACTGCAATGTGAGTATATTGGGCTTGTACACCCAAGGATGACTAAGAGTAACATTTTATTACTGTACAGGCCCAGTTTTGTGTTTGAATAATACTTTGTGAACCATTAACTTTAGAACGAAGTAGATAATCACAATCGATTTCGAAATGGAAATGTAAATATATTTGACATTTTGATTGTTGAATCATCCGGTCCTATGTACATGTTTTAGAAACTTGATACTGAATATAAAATAGTGATTCAACCTTAGAAAAATAATTGAAGATCTGCAAACATTTGTATGCATATATTTTGCATTGGCTATTTCAGACGATATCCTTGGAGATCAATATATACGATTTGTATTCGATGTCAGGGTGATCTTAACGTAAGCAGCACAATAAGAGCCCTTTCGATGATGTGGCAATTCTCGGATGCATCTCCTTATTCACATAACAATTAACAATAACAATAGAACAGACAAACAACTTATCGGGGATTTGATATAAACGCTACAGTAAACGTTTACTAAAGCAGAAATGCAACAATTGTATTGATATATAATGCATGTCTGCTCAATATTCCACGAATGTTTTGCTTTTGATCTTTCCTGGGACTATACGGACTGTAGAGGATTTATTGCAACTTAGTAGGACTTCAAATTCTTAATTACATTGAATCATGGGAAGTTCTCTTTAGAGTAGGATTACGTATTGTGATTGCTGCTCGTTTTGTCTTTTTAGGTGACGTTGTTGACCCTGGGACTTCTTGAATTTGGTTGTCCTATGCTAAATCCATTGCTACGTTTTCAACAAATATTATTTTCATATAATCTCACAAAAGCAAACATATTTGTGCTGAATGCAATCGGTACCTTTAATACTTCATGATATTTTAATATACTTACGATGAGTATGTCACATTGTCCACTTGATCTTTTAGCACATCTGGCTGTCATGAATGCTCCATTGTCTATGTCTTGGTAGTAAGCCACGTCCTAGTTTTCAAAGAAAGTAAAGGTTTAGAGTTGTATTTATATGTAGGGGTTGTTCGGTATCAAACTGTATAATATTTCTTAAATCTATCTCTCACTAGGCCTTTTCTACCTAGTTACCTTTCAGATGAACAACTATCTAGGGAAAAAAGTGTGCTACATTATTGGGGTTAGTGATGTGGATGATTAGTTTGTGGTATTTGAAAGATTAGGTAGGTATGTCAAACAATAGGCCAAGTTGATCCCAGGCTGACGTTTTAGTCGATCATGTGAACAGTTTTTAACGTTACGATTGTGGATAATGAATTGTACCAAACAGAACATGTAAATCATTAAAATAAAACTAACGACTGTTGTGAAGTGTAATAGTTTATGTAAATCGAAATCGGATGCTGACAATAAATTAGATATAGAGCACAAATCAGTACACTACAATAAAAGATGTTCAACGACACTCAACCGCTCCTAGTACTGAAATAAATGTCAACACGTCATCAAAAGAGAACTGAAACAGAGACTATATAACATACGTAATTCCTTCAAGCAACTCATTAAATTGCTGGAACACAAATGACGTGATAAAGATTGTAGGCTGCTCTTAGTTATCTTGAATAAAATAAAACTTAACTATTATCAAATCCAACCTGATTAAAGTATGATGCTGGTTGACGTCTTTCAAATTTAATTTGAACAAGGTATTGCAGCAGTATATACAAGAACATTTATACGTGTATCATGAACAAAACGTGCCTCAGGCACAATTTAACTGATCCAAACAAATCCTTTTATAACAAAGAATTACCGCATATATTAATAGAAAAATGGTTGAAAACATTTAGTACGGTAAATTTCAGAAAATAGTTAAGTTAATTTAAAACCTGTACTTGTAAATTCGTATATGTAGAACAAAGAATATCTAACGAGGAAATCAAAACATGAAATACATAATATGATTGATACAAAGAATGTCTATTCATTACACACACACTTTTGTATTTTCTTTAATGGAAGTTCAAACAATATAGAACAAATAAGGGTTATATTATATGCGAATGCGACAGAACAGAAATTAGAGGTTCAATGTATTAATATATCAATATGTTACCTTATAGACAGGTAAAGGTGAAGACGGACATTATCCAACATAATTAGTTGTTGGTATGCCGATGCAAATATAGTGCCCAATAACCAGATTTTACAATTGACTATTGCACCATACATTACATGAAATATTTTGCGTTTATATACAGCGATGTTAATATTCTGTTGTAATAAAAATTTGGTCTAAACCACAAAGTGGCAGAAAACTTACACCAAACGTTTTTTAAAACTTAACAATTGATATATTTTCTGAAAATTCACAATAAACATACGAAATGAACGTGTGAATTAACTACCAAATCATTTGAAGATTTCTATCATATTTCAAACACATAAATCGTTTCGAATGAACGCGATTATTTGCATAACCTGCTTATTTATTACAACATGTCAGTGAAAACGTTAAAGTCCAATAAAGAATTTTAAAACAGATACGCAGTATCATATTATATCAATACAATTCCAACAATGAAATTATATACATGATATAAATTATAAATGAATACTTATTCATCCGGTCCTATTGTAAGTATGTTCTTACAGGACGTATGAAATTATTACATAACCTGTGCATGTGTATTATCAGAGGATATTTCGACCAAACTGATAAGGAAGGTCAGGATTTGTTTACCTAATTTTAGTTAATGATTTAACAAATATGAGGTAGACCAGCAATTCTTTTCACAAATGATGATACCCATCATCATATTATATTAACATACACAATATTAGCTACGTGTTTTACAAAATCGAGCTATTGATGCAAATGTGAAACATAGTATGTTCAAAGTAAGTTTGACGTGCTTGTTTTATATGTTCAGAAATATTGTTGAACACGGTTAAATTAAACATATAGATATTACAGTAAAGTATATCTTAAATCGCAGTGCTTGCTAGGAACATGTACCTGAAGCAATGTTTTGTGTATGACTGTATATGATCATAAATGTTGCCCATATTTTACCACAACTGCTGTCCCCATATCAATTACCTGTATAATTAAAGTCTGGCTAATACCATTACTTAACATGTATCCGTAGCAATTAAATTTGTAATATTCGGCTCCAAATTCGATTATACAAAATATAGTTTCATGAGTGTAATGTATGTTTGGTAAAGTATTGATTCCAAAAGTTGAATATGGTGTGGAATATTGATTACTGAGTGTGTGTTTATCATAATAACTGACGAAGCATCAGGGAGATTAGTCGACTGTTTGTGTTCAGTTTCATCCTCGATCATCGTTTTAAATTTGTCACAACCGCCTAACTTTAACTAACAAAACTACAAAATCTACATAGACTGTTTGGATTAAGGTTGATGTTTTCAAGAACATCACATTGACATTACGCACCTCACGATGAAATAAAAACTGATAGCGAATACGATTAAACGTGTTATAAACATATTATATCATAATCGGCCTTATATCAGGATGACCATTTAGTACCACCTGACGTTTTATCGCATTGGGTGATGTATATACTGTATAATAAATATGGTCCGTATAAGTTTTTGCTTGCCAAAATTCCGTTTTAAGCGTTGCAATTCGGTTAGTTGACGTGCTGGTATTGGTACGTTCTCATCAGGTCAGTGAGGCGCCAAGTTAAACTTTATTAACATTGTAACATTCTACGTTCAAGGTAAGTCTTTCCGTGGTGTTTATCAAGAATTAAGGATTTTCAAAGTGTCCAGCGAAGATAGCTCTTCTTGTAGCGTTTATGAGATACAATTGTGTGTGTTTATGAATCTAGCATTCTTAGACATTCTACCATTACATTGCGTTTATGATTTTACTAATCTTTCCACAAACAACACACTATAAAGAAGAAAGTAGTAAATATATCTGAAGTAGATTGATTTATTTGTTGAAAACTTACCTCCTGTTCCAAATTTTGTATCTTTTCCAGAGGCGATTGACCGTCCATAGTTCTTTGCACAACATAGGTGTCAATATTTGGATCAATCAGATAATTCCTCTCCAAGTTTAAGACCAGATCATGTGTCTTGCGTTTGAAGTGAAAAGACAACTGGTCAGGGAAGTCGGGACCAGTGACACCTCGTTTGTCTGTCTGTAATCTTGTGGTCACGTCTTTCAGCCAGACCGTTTCCGCGTTGGTTGTTGCTGTAACAATGAGGACAAGACTAAGTTTGGGAATATGACAGAGACAACTTGTCACCTGTCAGTAAATACCCTTTATACGATACAATATATACTCAAATTTAAATATAATTGTGTTAGAGGATCGATATTGTAAAATCAAGATAACGTATCGTTTATGTTTGTAATATCTCAACACCACCTGCGACTCTCTCATTCGAAAAGAAATGTATTGTAAGGTGATTCGAAAGCACCAATATATACATATGATGTAGTGAAACATTAAATTCAGATCATCGCATTACATATCGCAGTGCAAAATTATTACATACGTAAACATCAAGAACAGATATTCCACACTAATTTCCTTTTTCGCTTTTGTAAAGCGTTTCTGTTGAACAAATTACAAAAAGCAAATATTTGTCTTCAGTCATAAAATTAAGAGTGTACATATTTATACAAAATAAAAAAGAATATACATGCAAATATCAATTGCGCACATAACACAATCCTTTACAATTGGGAACGTTGGATCTACTTCTAGATTTTCTATTTATTCTTTCCGTTTGATCAAAATATCTTCATGATAATGAATATAATTACTAGTTGTAGTAGTAATAGTAGTAGTAATAGTAGCAATCCTGCTTCTATCATCTATAATATAATGATTAAAACGTATACTTGAACAATGATTTCAAATTATATCCACTATTCTGCCTTTATCATCCACAAAATAATTATGAAATTTCAAACGTGCAAAGTGATTACAAATAATATCCATAATATTGCAAAATATAAAGCTAGAGCAGTAGTGTCACTATTGCTTTGATAGTTTGATAAATTACATTCGTTTTGGCGCATATATATATATATATATATATATATATATATATATATATACAAATTTTAAAGCACGTTAATCTGATACGTACCTTTTAACAAACATGCTGAGAGACAAAGCAAAAAAAAATATGTCATTCTCTATTTTCAACTCAACGACTGCCCCAAGTATTTTGAAAAACTGTCTGACCGAACTATATATATATATACATAGATATAAATGTGTGTGTTTTAATCCAAACTATCAGTTAAATCTGTTAATATAATATTGATTGACGTCGTTTTAGAATGTTTACACTATGAACATTTTGTTTGACTGATCCTTTAATGACTTGCTTTGACTATTACGGCATCATGACAAAGGGCCTCTTTTCAAAGTGGTTTGGTATGCTCAGGAGCCATAAAGAGCAGAAACAAACAAATGATATGAAAGTAGTTTTTGTAAGGATTGACATTTTCTTTGTTATGGATAGTTGTACGTTGAAATCAAATTCAAATAAATGATTAAAATTAAATTACGAAACGTTCAAACGTTCAAGTGTATAATTTTTAAAGAACTGATGTGTGTATTAAATACAGGAATTATGAAAGATATGCAAACACTTTCACGACAATATCCTGGTATCGGAAGGAATACAGTCTATATTTGTTTTGGATGTTTTACATGTTTATAACACAACTTATATGTTTGCTGGATGGTACAGAATAATCTAGTTATCTATAATATATAAACCAGATTAAGTCATCCTAATTCAATTATTGGATGAATCGCATTAAGCCTCAGAGAGTGTTAATGAACATTCCTTGAAAGGGTGAACTCCATAGCAATTCAAAACTCTTACAAGTACTATCAATCAGTTTTGCTTGCGTTGTAGTTGCACTAAAATTTTGACAATTTCTTAAATATGTATCAGAGTAAAGTGTATAATAAACTTTTCTGAGCATACTGACACGGGCGTACAATTCCTATGTTAATACAAACACCAATACTAAGGTATAGATTATTGCATGGCCATAATTTAGTTTCTCTGATATCAGGCACTGGCTCCAGTTATGCGTCATTTCCGCACAGTGTGGGATTATACCCGAATCAACCACGCTGCACTAGTAAATTTCGTAGTGATCACTGTTCACCCACACGAGATTTATCAGTGAATATTGAACAATAAATTAGGATCTTATGCAAAGATGTTCATAATCAGACTGAACTCCAGACTACGTATCAATGTTCCAAAGCGTTTTGCCACTGTTTCAAGCACAGTGACTCCGATATAAAAATACTCAGGTTTCTAGACTGAGTAGTGTTTGATTTACGTGTCATTATACATGAAAGCATCCACATATATGCAAATATTTCTCCATAAACAACGTAAACATACATTTAAATAAATCTCAAAATAGTAAAATAGATGAAGTTTTGTGAGTAACACATGTGTAATTTCAGTTGTTATTGGATAGTTATGGGTGCAATAGCAAACGAAGCAAATAATCTACATCTGAGATCAACGTCGATCGTTAGACGTGTCATATAATCCATGGATTTTATAACACTGTGAGTCAGTTGTGAGGGAGGAAACGACACGAGCCACTACGAGCATACATCTTCAGTTCGCGTTTAATGAAATGATCTTGTTACGTTTACTCAGTCAGAACAAAAGGAACTCGTGGTCGCACTGTTTTAATATATTAAGGAAATGTTGACAATATTCTGTCAGCTGTGTACAAATCAACGAAGATCATTTAATGTTTTATTTAATATATCTAACCTCAAATCCAGAGAATGACAGTATTTCCCGCTTCAAATTGACAAGTACTACCATCAATTACAGCCCCTCCTCCCAGAGAAAGGTCAAACTGAGATTTGAACACAGAAGTAAATGGATGCATATTCATCTTTCTAAAATAGTTTATGAAGAAATAGCATTATCGTTAATATAATTATCATCATCGTCATCAGATTGCACCTAATACACTGGTCAACAGTGAAATCATTACTGACTTGAAAAGGCCCTAATCTGTAGCATTTTGGTGTGCCGAACACGAATATAACCGTGAAAAATTTTTATTGGCTCTCGTTTTGAAGATATTCATATACCTCATTTTCTATGTTTCACTGTGTAAATTTCTTCAGTAGGACTGCAGCAACATCCGGAATAATGATGTAACATTGCATAATACCATCATGCTCACATCATCCACAGTTGATTGCATCATTTTCTGATGCAATGCAATACTAATGCCATGCGGCTGCTGAAGTAAGTTGACGTCAGCAGTGTACTTTACATGTGTAGGCCTATTATACTAATGCCAGGCGGCTGCTGAAGCTGACGTAAGCAGTGTACTATATAAAGCCCAATCAGATAGGTTCAGCATTTAAAATATTTTAGACGTTGTGCGAGACAGTTCAAGCTACTGTTGCATAAAACTTATTATTTTATCCATTTACGTACAATAAAGAACAGTAATGCCTCGAAAGTGTGTTAATACCGCGGACAATTTTTGCTATGTTTGTGGGGAAGTGACATTTGCCAACCAGAAGAAAAGTATCAATTCTCAAGTGAAGAAGGCATATCATCTTTACTTCGGATGCAAGGTTGGTGACCAAGACAAGCCTTGGGCTCCGCATATATGCTGTGCTACATGTACAACACAGCTTTCACAGTGGTTGAATTGCAAAAGGTCATCAATGCCGTTTGCAGTCCCAATGGTGTGGAGAGAGCCAAGCAACCACCTAAATGACTGTTACTTCTGCTTGGTTCCTCCTCTTTCCGGCGGAATAACGAAGCGAAAGAAGTCGAGAATAGTCTACCCAAACATTCCGTCTGCATTGAGACCAGTTCCACATGGTGAGGGACTTCCTATTCCAGAACCTCCAGCAGAATATTCTCTTGATTCATCTGACGAAGACAAAGGTGAGTCGACCTGTTCTTCTCCTGGTCCATCAGCATGCAGTGATCCAGATTTTCACTGTGGTGCATCATTAACCCCACACAGAATAACACAGGAAGAACTAAATGACCTGATTCGTGATTTGGACTTATCAAAGAACAAGGCAGAATTGCTAGGATCAAGACCCCAACAATGGAATCTTCTAGAAGAAGATGTCACAATTACTGCATATCGAAAGCGCCACCAGCAATTGGAGCCTTTCTTCAGAAAATAAAGTTATCTGATATTCTGTTCCGATATTGAGGGCCTCATGAATGCTTTAAAAATCACTCATGACCCACAAGAATGGAGACTATTTGTGGACTCTTCGAAACTGAGTCTCAAGGCTGTGCTTTTGCACAATGGAAACATTCTTCCATCTATTCCAGTAGCGTATGCTGTCCACATGAAAGAGACATATGATAACTTAAGGCAGCTACTGAATTCCATTGAGTATAACATGTACAGCTGGCACCTCTGTGGTGATTTGAAGGTAGTTGCCCTTTTAATGGGACTCCAGCAAGGATATACAAAATACATGTGTTTCTTATGCGAGTGGGATAGCCGAGCAAGGGAAATGCACTACATGAGGAAGGAATGGACTCACAGACAGAATGTAGCCATTGGAGAGAAGAATATCCAACACCCAGCTCTGGTTGAGGCTCAGAAAATCTTGCTACCACCCCTTCACATCAAACTAGGTTTGATGAAGAACTTCGTGAAAGCCATTGACCGGACTTTGCCAGCATTCCGATACCTGCATGAAAAATTCCCTCGACTCAGCGAGGCAAAGATTAAAGAGGGAGTTTTTGTGGGTCCTCAGATTCGAGAGCTTTTCAAAGATGACCGGTTCAACAACTTGCTGGAAGGTGACGCGAAACAAGCATGGAATGCTTTTCGCCTAGTTTCTACAAACTTCCTCGGAAATGTTAGGGCAGAAAACTATAAGGAACTAGTAGAAGACATGTTGATGAAGTATAAGAAACTTGGCTGCAATATGTCTCTAAAGATTCACTTCCTTCATTCCCATTTGGATTTCTTTCCTAGCAACTGTGGTATTGTTAGTGATGAACACGGCGAACGTTTTCATCAAGATATCGCAACAATGGAACAAAGATACCAGGGAAAATGGTCCACTACAATGCTGGCTGACTACTGCTGGACACTCCTCAGAGATGCTCCCGAACAGCTGTACAAGAGACAGGCGAAGAAACCTAAGATGTAGTCAATGACTTGATTTTTTATAGGTAGGCTGTTACAGTTGACCTTTCACTATTGGAATGCATTTCGTTATGTATACATTAATTTCTTGCAGATTACAAAAAAACTAGAGCCAATTTTGCAATTTGACTGTCATATTCGTGTTCAGCACATAAAAATTGATAAGAATTGACTAATTTTATTTCAGTAACATGACTTTTGTAAAAATTTGTTGTCCAGTGATATTAGCATATGCGCTAGTGTTATTGTATTAAAAGACTTGGTTCAACTGCACTTTTATGTTTTTTTCTCCCATAGTTACATTTTAAACCAAATAATGTATGTAATTTATAAAAAACAGTATACAAGTCATGTATGGCTATCTCATACAGGTGTGGGAGACGACAGATTCTATAATCGACCAGTGATTGCATATTACATTGTTTTAAGCTAACTTCATTGATATTCACTAGCAGACCTGATATACTATAATCTTGCTATTATATTTAATTGAATATTAATTTCCTACCATGTCCCTTTTTGTAGTCATATTGTTAGGCAGTATCACCATGAACGATTGTCAACATAAAAAAAATCATGTTAATATAATTCGCAAAAATAACTGAATAAAGTAAAATAGTAGTTGTTATAACCAACTTGGTATAGGTACTGTATTCTTACAGTGCGTAATTAACATTTTAGGCTATGCAAACAACTACAAAAGTGCTGACCTCGCCACCGCTGCCAACGATGCCACAAACGTATTACTATATATCACAATGCTTATTCAGTGCAAACTATAAATATATTTACATGTGCAACACTTAAATTATACTAAATTACAGAAACTTTGGAGACTGTAATACTACGTACATTCATTATACCAACTAGCAGACGCTTGGGAGACTATAAGAGTAGTATTACGAATGTTAATCCCAATAACACATACGCAAAGTATAACAGGAAAAGATTGGAAATGAATGAACATCATTCCAACTGAAAATGTCATTTTTTAAAGGAAGAGGCCTTTTTCTTTTTTCAAGCATCTTTTTCGTTCGGTGTTTACGTATAATGTTCATACTCTTTATATCACTTTAAACTGATAGACGGGTTTCGATATAGAGGATAGAGTTCATCATTCACAAGGAAATACAGCATTTTCTTGCAATTTATCAGCATATAATTGATATTAGTTTATAGCATCGTGTGTTACAAGTTTACAATCAAGATTAGACTTCAATTTGAAAACATTAAACTATGCTTAATCAAGAATACTTGTTGTAGTTGTTGTTTTTTCTCAAGCACTGGAGATATTACTGACACGATATTCTACATTGACAGTTTTATACATTTCTTAAACATGTTGATCCACATTTTAGCCATTTTAACCTACACAATGATTAGATATGTGTACTTGGTATTGACCAATAATGTATTTAAGTGAGAAACGTTTTAATCGGTTTGTTTAATGCACTGGAACTATATCGTTTTTCATTCAGAGGTTTCGGTAAAATATGCTTATATAGCATTCCAATAATCCTACCGTCTCCGTTATCATTTTACCAGCAATGACAATGTTCCAATAATAAAACACTGGAATTTATTCAAGTTTGAAAGGTTTTAGTTTAAAATGGATTCATCGACATCAATGCATTTTGTACAGTGTTGCTAAATAACATATAAAATCTTTGCAGATTGTCTTCTTATATTCAATATGTAACATTTTGCAACGTATCACTAAAACAAATTTCTTGACTAGTTTGTTAAGAAAACGCATTAGCTATTACGACTATATGTGAAAGGGTCTTTCATCTAAGTGTTTTGCAACGTGCCACTAAAATCAAACTGCTTCACAGGTTTGTTAAGGAAAGAATTATCTATTACGGCAACATGTGAAAGGGACTTTCATCAAAATGTTTTGCAACGTATTACTAAAAACAAATTGTTTGACAATTTCGTTAACTAAAAACATTAGCTATTACGGCACTATTTAAAAGAGCCTTTAATCAAAGTGTTTTGGTTTGCTCACTATCCATACATTATGCAATTCAACTAACAAAGATATGTGTCTTCAGTTTATTTAAGTGATTAACAGCTTCTTTTGTTATTTACACCGAGGTAGAAACCAAAATATTGCTGTGCTGTGCTGTCTGTAAGATCAGCGACGTTTTGGTCTATATTTATATATTACGGAATGAGGCTGAGGTATATATAATTTGGTTCAAAGGTTTGAATTACCACTCTCATTTTTCTTAAGTCGTAAATGCGACTTAATAATTTTTTTTCAAATAAACTGTTAATTTAAAATATGAATGTCTATTAGTTTGTATGTCACTGCATTTTCGATTTATCTATTTATTAACACGTTAGTTCCGTTCTCAATGTATACACATACATACACATACACATACATACATACACATGTCATTTTTTAAAGGAAGAGGCCTTTTTCTTTTATCAAGCATCTTATTTCTTCGGTGTTTACGTATAATGTTCAGAATCGTTATATCACTTTAAACTGATAGACGGGTTTCGATATGATAGGAGTTCATCGATCACAAGGAAATACAGCATTTTCTTGCAATTTATCGACATATAATTGATATTAGTTTATAGCATCGTGTGTTACAATTTTACAATCAAGATGCGAAATACTTAAATTTGAAAACATTAAACTATGCTTAATCAAGTATACTTGTTGTATTTTTTTTTCTCAAGCACTTTAGATGTCACTGACACGATATTCTACACTGACACTTTTATACATTTCTTAAACATGTTGAACCACATTTTAGCCACTTAAACCAACACAATGATTACATATGTGTACTTGTTATTGACCAATAATGTATTTAAGTGAGAAACGTTTTTATCGGTTTGTTTAATGCACTGGAACTATATCGTTTCTCATTCAGAGGTTTCGGTAAAATATGTTTACATAGCATTCCAATATTCCTACCGTTTCCGTTATTATTTTACCACCAATGACAATGTTCCTATAAAAAAAAAGTGCAATTTATTCAAGGTTGAAATGTTTTAGTTTAAAATGGATTCATCGACATCAATGCATTTTTTACAGTGTTGCTAAATAGCAGATAAAATCTTTGCAGATTGTCTTCTTATATTCAATATGTAACATTTTGCAACGTATCACTAAAACAATTTGCTTGACTAGTTTGTTAAGATAACGCATTAGCTATTACGACTATATGTAAAAGGGCCATTCATCTAAGTGTTTTGCAACGTGTCACCAAAATTAAACTGCTTGACAGGTTTGTTAAAGAAAGAATTATCTATTACGGCAATATGTGAAAGGGCAATTCCTCTATGTGTTTTGCAACGTGTCACTAAAATCAAGATGCTTGACAGGTTTGTTAAAGAAAGAATTATCTATTACGGCAATATGTGAAAGGGACTTTCATCAAAATGTTTTTGCAACGTGAAACTAAAAACAAATTGTTTGACAATTTCGTTAACTATAAACATTAGCTATTACGGCACTATGTAAAAGAGCCTTTGATCAAAGTGTTTTGGTATGCTTACTATCCATACATTATGCAATTCAACTAACAAAGATATTTGTCTTCAGTTTATTTAAGTGATTAACAGCTTTTTTTGTTATTTACACGGAGGTAGAAACCGAAATATCGCTGTGCTGTCAGTAAGATGAGCGACGCTTTGGTCTATATTTATATATTACGGAAGGAGTTTGAGGTATATATAATTGGGTTCAAAGGTTTGAATGACCACTCTTTTTATTCTTAAATCGTAAATGCGACATAATAATTTTTTTTTTCAAATAAACTGTGAATTTTAAATATGAATGTCTGTTAGTTTGTATGTCACTGCATTTTCTATTTATCTACTTGTTAACACGTTAGTTCCGTTCTCTATGTATATACATTCTTTAAAAGAGTTTGATCTGTCCTCTTGTATGAAGATAATATTTTAGATTTCGATGAAACGAAACTATCAGCATATAAAGGTACAGTCTTAAGAAAAAACGTTTATTCCATCTTTTGCTAATATTATATGGTTTTATGGGAAAAAAAAAGGTTAAGTAGGATTCGTATGTATATATGAATCTCTTTAAATCGTGTCTTTGCTCTATATTATCCCGCCTCTTCCAAGATATAAATGGTATCTATAGCCAAACGTAATTGTAAAATCAAACTCTACTCACAATTCTGTTGAATCACTATTTAAGAAATCTTATAACGCTGTAAACAAAGTTTGTTTGTTTAAAATGTATTTTTTGATAATTATCTTCTTCAACCATTGAAAATTTAAGAACATGCGTAGCCCACTAAATGTTATATGCATTAATGACTCGAAGGAATCATTCAGGTCATATGAACACGGTCTGGTCTTTAAAATTACTAAACAGCATCTATTGTGAGATATGCTGATCAAAGGAACAATAACACCGACAAAATCAGTAATAACCAGAAACAAAGAGAAATGAAAAGAAAAGAACGATGAATATGTTGCATTAATGAAATCAATACGTTACTTATAATTAAAATAGCTAAGCTAATACAAATAGCGGGCAAAACTGATGCCAAGGACCATTTATAATTAATAAACGATAAATACATTCTTTAAATCCATTGATAAACATATGAAGATGATGTGCAATGATCATATAATGTTTCTGGGTTGTACTGGACAACATCTTTATAACATGTATCTTCTAACACACGCACGCATGCAGACACACACACAGATATATATATATATATATATATATATATATATATATATATATATATATATATATATATATATATACTACATCTCAGCTACTTATGCGCAAACATGCGTAAATTCTAAGTATTTCCTCACGGGTCATTTTGGTTGTAAAATATTTTTAAAAAAATCGATCGTACTGTAATTAAGCAAAGTTATATTCATATTGTGTACAGTAATCCCCACATATCGACTCGACATGAATATGACTTTATGATGTCATTATAGAGGCCCACTCTGTGACTTTCATCAATCTGTAACCAAGAATATTGTATTTACTATGCAACGTTTAGAATCCTACAAGTAAATACATTACATAAAAGAGGGAAATGCATATCTTAAACGAATCTGGATATTAATTCCCTTTTTTGCTTTAAATAATTCGCGTCCGCTATACTATTTCATCTCCTTTTTCGAAACAAATCAAAATCCCTTCCTTATAAGACAGGCATAATGTGTCATTTGACAGAAGGTGTTCAGCCACCGGAAACAAAGCAAACATCCAATGAGAATGATGAGGAATCATTCTTATGATAAGAAAAAGCATAATGGAAAATGTCAGAAGAAATGGCAAAAGACAGGGAATTGCTGAATGTTGACGAGGACAGGAATTTTTGTAATGGTATTTAATGGTTGTATTTTTTTCTCTCCAAATTCATTGTCCCTCCACCACCGTGAACATAAATCTGCTAGTCAATAACCTGAAAATGACGAGTACATTGTTTGCCCCTTGTGTCATAAGGTTACTTGCACAAAGTATATAATATAGTAGTAATAAGTATCTAATAATGGAGGAAAATTTCATTTATCAATTACATCACCTCTGTATTCCTCTAATATCGCATCTGGCTTACGTTGTGCTCTCTAAGTTTGTTTTTTGTTTCTTGTTTCAGTCTCCTTTTGGGTGGTTCAATACCGTGTTATACCAGCTGTGTGAAAAAGAAAAGATTCATTACAGCGAAGGATTCTCAATGTCTAGCACACTGAAAAACAATTATGAGTAATTTTAATTTTTCATATGTTTAACAGTGTTATTGGCTTCAAAGAGTAAGGCAGATGTCTGCCACATAGATCATTGGGATTTGATTCCCATCATGGGAACATTTGATTTTACATTTTTGTTATTGCTATATGTTTACTATCAATGCAGACGTTATAATAGTTTTAATGTTTCAATGAAAAACACTTTTAACTTGACCTGGAAGCTGAATTTAAATCTGAGGCAGATTCATACCTTTTAGAACCAAGCAATCGAATGTGGGATAAATTTCTTGCACATAACTTTTCATAAAATCAGTCAACTTCTCGTTGGATTGATAACCAAATCTGAAGTATACAAAAGGTCAATTCATTCTAACATTTGTAGTCTAATTGTATTACCCATTCTTACATACAAGCGCACATTATTGTTGGATTGGTTTTATCCATATGTTAGTGTATCCATGAATAAACAATATATGTCCATAATGTCTTGATTATCCTGGTTTATTTTTCAAGTCTTTATCGGAAAAGTTACAAATATGGAAAATGTATATGTGGATTCTGAAATTCCAAGAACATTCAGCACACACGCAATAAAATGGGCTTTCAAAAAGCAAAGCATAAAAGTACAAAAATGTAGTCTGGTAATCAGGTATGATGTACTGCTTGACGCTTTACATTCGTTTTGAAATAGATGAATACATAATAGATGTTTTGTTGATGTTCCGAGTACCTTTCATACATGATGCTGAGATTCAATATTACTTCTGATGTGCTTCTTCCACTCCGAAAGTTGTCTGTCCTTCAGCAAATTTTTCTTCTAATTGTTGTTTCAGTCTGTTCAAGTTAATTTACAGCATCAGCTTGCTTGCATTGTTGATCCAACTGATAGTGTTGTAATTTTGGCACAACTGAAAACAGCTTTCTTCTGGGAGTGTTATTATCAGTGATTGAATCCACTGTGTTGGCTATTCACATGGTTGCCGGTTCTTGTTGCAGATTGTTTTATTAGGTTTATCATTGATTCCTTCACCCCAATTCTTGATAAGATGAGATGAGATATTGTCTAATCCAGCTGCCTGTCCATTCTTTAGTGTTCTTATTACACACTATTTTATAACATAAAATCACCATTTCTTATATGGTTCATGCAACTGTAATACTCGTTGAAGTTATACTGCCTGTCGTTTAACAATTCTGTCGTTCCAAATGTAGCCATAATAAAAATATTTCTTCTAACGTGTCATTGAACAATATTATAAATCACTTAGTGTACTCGAAATATACTGTGAGGAAATGTTTTGATTAGGAATACGTTGCTATGGTAGGTGTTATGGTGCAATGGACATTCTGCACAAGATCAGACTCATGGAGTGGACAATGGTCAGTTAGCATTGGAACTTCAAGTATTTTGTACTTTAATATCCATATACCACGCACTTTACACTTTGGAAAAAGTTGTTATTGCTTTAACTGCTACGGTTTGTAGCTTTTGTACTGTTGCATTCGTTACCCTTTTGTACATCCTCTTTTCTTAACATATACGTTTAAGAAAATAGCGTTTGACGTTAAAATAGTCATTTAAACACCAACGTACATAAGTTAATATACACTTTATTGTTCATATAAAATAATCTTTGGCATAACGGGGGCAAGTCCTATCACAGCACACTGCATTAGCTCAGCTCTGAATTTTTTCTTGTTGAAAAGGAATGCCTCATGAACTTGTGGGAGTTAGAAGGTAGCGAAGTGTGTCCGACACCTGTATGTGGAGCCTAAAGGGCTTATACGAGGTATATAGGGATCTGATAACCGAAACTCGACAAGTCTCATCCTGAGGACACCATGACAACACATATTAACCTTTACTCCATATATGCACCGTAGGAAGCTGGTATGATGTATATATGGGCATAATAGTTTAGTATATATAAGTACGGACACAAATTGGGGTCAAGAAGCCAAGTTGTGAAATGGATGAAACCTGGCAGTGGCCCTCAGGAAGAGAGACTTGTGGGAGTTAGACGGTTGTGCAGAGTGTCCGAAACTTGAATATGGAGACTAAAGGGCTAATACGAGGTGTATGGGGACATAAAACCGAAACTCGACATGTTTGATCCCATGGATTGCCCTGGTAACAAGCACGAGCCAATACCACATGCATGGTGGTTATACAAGTACAGACAAATTGGTTCAAGACAAGTTGAATGCATGAACGTGTGCAATATGCCCGGGAACAGAGCTGGAGCAGTATGCAATGAAAGAAATGCACCAAACAAAGCAACATGGTGGGTGGAGGGGAGGCGATTGGTTCTTTTCACAGATAATTTTCTGTAGAAATAGCACTGAAAAGCACATCATCGTTGCTACCAAGCCGCTGTATCACTGTCTCAAACCAGCTGACGAACGTTCTAATTCCGTCATCTGATTGATTCAACTTGACAACGTATCTAAAATTAATAACTGACCTCATGTTTGGCAGAACCACAACAAAGAGGGGCAAAAACAAGGGGTTAGGTTAGAATGCACTGTGTGTTCTTCAAAACTATATTTAACCAATTAAATTACAACTTCGCTGGAAGTATTGATTACTCCAGTATGATACAATGAAGATTTTCCTAGAAACGTCTAACAATTTGGTATGTCACTGCCTTTATGACAGGTATTAGAACGTTCATATCACATGCATTTATTAGGTAGGAATTTCATGGACATGAAAGACCTGTACCTATTGGTTCTCCAATCATAATTTTGTGAGCATTAAGTGTGCTCGAAACATGGTCCTCTCAATTTGAAACGTTTCCTGTATCAATTTTAGGAGTTATTCATCATTATATTTGCGTAAAAAAGTCGAACATTGCTACCATATATATATATATATATATATATATATATATATATATATATATATATATATATATATATATATATATATATGTGTGTGTGTGTGTGTGTGTATATATATAGAGAGAGTTAGAGCCAGAGAAACTAATATATATATATTAGTTTCTCTCCCTCCATCTCTGTCTATCTCTCTCTCTCTCACTCTCTCTCTCTCTCTCTCTCTCTCTCTCTCTCACTCTCTTTCTCTCTCTCTTTCTCTCTCTCTCTCTCTCTCTGTCTATATATATATATATATATATATATATATATATATATATATATATATATATATATATGTATATATTAATATATTATATGTATGTATAAATCGTATATATTATATATGTATGTATAAATTATATATATTATATATGTATGTATAAATATGTATATATATATATATATATATATATATATATATATGTATATATATATATATATATATATATATATATATATATATATATATATATATATATATATATATATAGATTGATAGATAGAAAGAAAGATATATACATATATATATATATATATATATATATATATATATATATATATATATATATATATATATATATATATATATATATATATATATATATATATATATATATATATATATATATATTGGTGGCCCTATGGGTGGGGTAAAGTGCATCCATGTTCACATTCCATCCTACATGTACAAAAATAAGAATTTTTCTAAGAACTGGCACAAAAGAAAAAATTCACAATGGTTAAATTTAAACTGGATTGATGATAGCATAGACAGAACTGGAAAATTAACGAATATTAACGACAGAGGACAAAAGATTTAAAGAGAAAATGGAATTCATAATGAAGGCATACAAACATTTTGTCAGATACAGAATACTTTTTATGCCTAGGGTGGATATACTTTCAAATAGAACAGGAATAAGTGGAATAGGATTGACAAATTTTGGGGGACACTATTGGAAAGTAATAAATATATAAAAGCATGAAATATCAGCTATATAAATTTCGGATCATACACTAATATAACTAGAAATAGGATAAAGAAAAATAAAATTTGGAAATGGACAATTGAAGATAAATTATAACATTTTAGAAAACATAGATGGGGGGAATTAAATAAAAAATATAAAAATTCTTAAGAGATGGAATTTTTGACATAAATAAAAATGCGGATACTTGAAAACAGAGAACAAAAGAACAACTTAATTCGAAACTAAGGATAGAAAAAATAGCACAGAAAAAAGCAATATGAAACCTAATAAAAGCATGTAAAACACAGAGCATGAGAAACACTACAGGAAACTTTAAATACCATTAAATGGTATGAACATAAAGGTAGGGAAATTAAGGCAGGTAAATTTACTAAATTGTACAAAAATGCAGAGTAGCTATATAAAAGAGAAGAACTAAGCCGGGGGGGGGGGGGGGGCGAGAAAATCTTGGACTCGTTGAATATGGAAGGGGAAGGAGCAACAAAAGACATATAAAAAATACTAAAACACATACGCGACTATTATGAAGAACTCTACACATCGCAATCAAATTGACGAATATTTACAAGAGACAACATTCGCGACGATATCCTCAGAAATTAAAAATGTATGTGAGGATATCGTCATGCAAGAAGAAATTATAGGAACAATAGGGAACTTAGGTAAAAACCAAATCTCTTTCTGGGCTTTCCGCAGTATTCTGTATAAATTAGGTGGAAAGCTGTCGCCAGTATTTGAATGGTTCTATTATAATACTGCACTAGGCAATAAGAAAATGACAATAAGCATGAGGGAAGGGATTATAACTCTAATATACAAAAATAAAGGAGATAGGGAGAACATTTTAAAAAGCTGGAGGCCCCTCTAACTCCTTAATATGGATTGTACAATCATTAGCAAAATATTAGCAGAGGTGATAAAAAAGGACTAGATTGGATAATAAACATAAAACAGACAAGTGGGACAAAAAGGTTGGAACATACAACATAACATATTAAGCAGTATAACGAGTATATAACATACACAAAGAACTGGCCAGTGGAGTACCATGGTACTATTTGACCAAGAGAAAGCTTTCGACAGATTAGAACAAAACTACTTATACAAAACGTTAGAAAATTTTGGATTTGGAAACACAATGTCCAAAATTGCACTTAAAGCCTGTACAGACACATAAACTCGTACATACAGGTAAATGGGGCTAGGACAGAAAAAGTGACATAAAGAGATCTGTAAAGCAAGGGTGTCCACTATCTATGTTATTATATGCAATAGCGATATGAACTATACGTATATAAATAAGACTCAACAAATAAATAAAGATAGTAAAGTTCCAAATATAAGAGAAGATATTAAAATGCTACAACACGCAGATGGGTGCATAAACGTTGTACAAGATTAAAATTCCTACATGAAACTCATACAGTAATTTCAAAGATTTTGAAAGGTATCGGAGTAAAAAATAAACACCGAGGTATTACTACTAGGAAACTGAAGAAGCAAACTACATGATTACCACTCCCAGTAAATAAAGACAAAGTCAAGACCATGGAGTCTTTATTTGATTAAGTTGATGAAAAAGAAAACCAAACAATATTCAGGAAACAATTAAAGAAAACTTGAAAATCTGGGCACTGACGCCAATCTGCCTATTGAAACTGGCACAAGAAGCCAAAAATAGATATGTGTGCACTTAAACTACATTCCAAAAGCGCTAGACACTAAAAATTAACATTTCTAAATAATAGATAACGAACTTATAACATACTTAAAGGCAATATATGTTTAAGAGAAAAAGGAACACTACATAATCAAAAATAAATTATACAAATACGGAATGAGGGTGGAGTAGGTCTCGCCCTCCCAAACCCTGTTCTTATTAAATACACCAAGATTCTAAACAGATTTAAGGAAAATAAAGCAGAGCCATAATACCTTGGTATGGACTCTATATATTGTATTTTGGATTCTCTATGAAGCAGAGAAAAGACATATACAAATAACAGGATAACAAAATTGATAGAAGTGGCACGAACATTAAGATCAATAGAGGAACTACTAAATAAATAAAGAGAGAGCACCGAACTATTGGAAAGAAACACAAACACAACATACAAATGGATAACAAACAACACAGTAAATAGGCGAAAAGCAAAGTAGAACATGAAAACATAAATATTAAATGGGTAGGGCTTTAGGACACTGGATCAAGTTAGGGTCGCTTACGTTACAAAGCCTCCTATTTAAATGCATACATAATGCGTAGTTGACGGAAGAGGTTGCAGCGAGACGGCATATGATCAGAGTATTGCCAAAATGTCCACTGTGTAATAATAAAGAAACTTTGCAAAGAATGAGTAGCAGAGAGGGGAATCGGACAATCTCTTATTGGGTTAGATTTCGAGCAAACAATTTTAAAGCTCTGTCATAGTAAGGCATACAAATTTTAGAGCTTTGTTTATCAAATTAAGGCTTTCTCAAAACCCAAAGAAACAAAATGTCCAAAAACAAGACTAAGGCTTGTTACGAAACCGAAACACAGACGCAATTTTGTTGATGTGGTTTTGTTATTTGTTATGAATAAAATCAAATAATATAACAATAATGGTAGGAGTATCGTTAACAGCTAGACTGGTTCGAGAGCAGTTAGAAGCAATAAAGAGATTTATCCATGTTAGAGATTCTGTCAAACAAAAACTTCAACAGCGACAGGATGCTCAAGTCGATTTTGCAATACGTGCTGAACAATTATTCAAACCTGTTACTATGGCTACTGAGAAGGGTTTATTGGAAGATATTAAAGATGAAGAACGAGGAAAACCGGCTATTCTTCCCAAAATATCGAACTAATAGCGAGATTTAAAAAAGGTGTTATTGAACAGCTCAGAAATTTAGGGAAGATGATTTACCCCGTGCAACACGAGCATGTTTGGTACAATAAAAAATTGTTTAGAACCAAAATATGCTACCATAAACGATGATAATTTTATTAAATTATAATATCGTGTATATTACAACAAAAAAGCAATCCAGAAATGATGATCAGACATTCGCTAATTTTGTAAGTGAAATTGTAAGTCTTGATAAGGAATATAGCTCACAACCTCACCGACAACCGCCACCTTATTTACAGCCTGATCAACTCAAAAATGATGATATTTTAGCAAGTTTGGTATTTGGACCTGAAGAAGAATTTTATTATGTGCAAGTTACTGGTGAGGGATTTTCTCATTCTGGAACCCAATGCAGTTGTCATATTCCTAATAATATTCTCTCCGACATAGAACGATTAGAAATTCTCATCGGGGTTAAGCGAGCTGGAAATAACTCGCATGAAATAATTGACGAAGCTGCTGATATCTGCCGACGACTATTTGAAGGTGGTATCATGGATATCGGTGTATATTGAGAATGTATCGATGCACTCGTTAATGATTATCAAACGTGATTGATTGTCCATGACGCCATATTAGATAAATACTACTTAGATAAGATGATCATACACTAGAACCACAAACAAACCAACCATGACCTACGTAGTAAATTCACGATTAAAACATTATAAGATGCATTATTGAGATGGTCTCAGGGATGTTTTTAAAGGGTTATTTGCCGGGATGACTCAAAAGAAAAATAGCACCAATCGCAAAACAATTATCGATGAAAGCTATTGATGTTATTCGTGATTAGGGTATTAGCGCTGTTGGTGATGTTTTCCGGTAAAGCAATTTCCGCGGCCAAGGAAAAACTAATCACGTTCATTCGACGACGAGAATAAAAACACCATCGGGAAACTAAAATTTACGAAGAGTATGCCTGCGAGTGTTAGCAAACTAATAAATAAAGCGGTGAATCAAACATTAACACAATGAATAAATGAAGGATTTCATGCTCAGGGGAATATTATTGCAATATGGCAGTGGTAAATGGTTTGAATTCCGCACCGAGATTGCGATTTAGATCGAAAAATATATAATAAAATGTTCAAATCTTCGCCCGACACAGCATTGGATATGGATGCCCTAGTGCGCAAAGATGATTCTTTAAAATATTATCAGTTTTATGAGTATACAGCAATACAACCAAATGAACGAGGGAGATGTTAACTTCAACTTCACGTCACGAGTAAATATTATCTATCCGCTGAAGCAGTTATTGAATTAGAAGAACTTGTAATCAATGTTGATACTAATACGCCATATCACCCAAATGTCCGAGTTGGTTTTGTCCATAACGTTTGTATGGCATTATTTACTATCGCTACATATATGATTGATAATAGAGAGCTTAGATATGATCAAAAAGATGTTGATATCGCCACAACATTAGTGAGATTAGCGAGATATTCTGATTATTATAAAAAGCTCGGTTGGACTATCTATGATGTTCACTAATGATGTTAATGATCACGCTAAACATATTCAATATACTAGGGTAAATGCAACACGGAATACTGCATCTGATTCAGTGCCGGCGGTATAAGTGAGTCCACCTGGTGATTGTGATGTCACATATATTAATCCTAATTACAACTTAGGTTTTGCAACACGTACATTAATGCTGAATGGACCGCGTAGATTATTTTCATACGCGATTCCAGTGCATCTTATAACTGGATTTCGTTGAAATGTTAGAAAAGTTATCTTTGCAGCTAAACACAGTTGTCCTCGTGCGAAAATGTAATGATAATGATGCAATCTGGCGACATGTTGGTGTTCCTGATGGTAAAGTAAATATAGCAAAACTCTCATTATGGATGCCAGTAATGACTCCATCAATCGTCACAAATAAAAAATTACTATCATTTATGGTGGTGATTGCAGAGCAATTGGCGTCATACTCAGTGACAAATCAATGCTACTCGAAGGTGTTGGTGGACGAATGAGTATAGTTGATACGCCAATAGAAAATATGCAGTGTTTTCCAAAACATGTAGACAATTAGATCAGTCACGTCTTAAACAAAATGTCATATAGTCACGTTAGTGTTACTCTGACTTCTGGTCAAATTACAAAGTTGCAATCGGATTCAGCTAAAATATGTGGAACTATCGTTAAAACACAATCAGATGTCTGGTGGGTAGTATAAACTATCACTGACAGCACGTCAGATTAAGCATTCCCTTGATGCTAGTAAAGATAAACAAAGGTGTTTAGGTTACTCTCTCTGCGGCCGCGATCAAAGACATGATAAAATCAGGTGGTATATTTCAACTTCTCGCTGCGCTAACATCGCTAATTGCCGTCGCCGCCCCTGCTGGAATGGCACTAAAGAAAGCGACTGGACAGGTATATAAAACCAGAGACGATCCGTAGAGGGAAAGGTTCTAAGACTACCAGGAACTCCGTATTATTGTTACAACGACGGAAAAGGCCTGCTGGTACTAGGGACGGTTTACTGGCATCATTGCCAAATTTTGATTTACTCGATGATGCTAAAGAGTTAAAAAAAAATACTTTACTGGTGATTTTATGCAGATCAATTACCACAACAACCAAACAGCGCTGAACCGGTCTCATTAATCTCGACAACAACACTGCATCTGGAACTCACTGGGTTGCATACGCGATTGATCCTTGTGAGATTGTTTATTTTGATTCTTACGGGTTAGCACCACCTAAATTATTTATGCGTTATATACATCAATTAAACACTCCGATCTGGTACTAAACGCTACCGACAGAGAAATTGACCGACCCACCAATATGCGGACAAGAAGTAATAAATGTACTTAGCGCTATATCAACATCAGCTAAACCGCCCCATAAAACCGTACACGAATAAACGAGTAATCGCTTGTTAGAGAGATCTCAGAGTGTAATGATTGATATTTACGGGAGAGCTATCTTAAGCCTGAAAAAACCTACCAGGAAAATATCTGCAACCAAAGATGAAAAAATAATATTAGAAGATGAAATATCCGGGATAGTAAACGTCGCAAGTGTGGATCCAAACGAAATAGTCGTATTTCAAGACAAACAAGGGAAATTGAAAACGAGTAATCTTTCCTTGAATGATATTCTAGTTAAAATTAATGGATTAACCTAGCGGTGTTTGATTCCACCGGTAAGATTAAACCAGTTTTTTTCCAACTGTGATAGATAATATTAACAATCGAGTAAAAACATCCAGTGACAAAATGATAGGAGATCTCTACATGAACTCGAATAAAATAACCGCCCTAGGTAATCCAACATTGGACACTGATGATGTGACAAAAAATATGTAGATGTGTTAGACAATCAACTAACGACGCTATATGGCGAGCACAAAACTACAATTATGCGAGCCAAATATGATATTCATATAGGCGCGTTTGCAAACCTCCGTAGGAAGTTTAGAAAATCGGATGAAACCATGGATAATTTCTTTGGTACTCCGATAACTGTCCCAATGAAACTTTCTGATATTAAAACTACTATTGATACGATTAAACAAACACAGGACAATATCACTTGTTGATTATCCTGCTATCGCGACCCGGCTTGATAAAATTAAACAAACACAGGGCAATATCATTGCTGATTTTCCTGCTATCGTGACCCGGCTTGATAAAATCAGAGTACCACAGAAACAAAATATCAATACTGTGTACTCAATAAATTATGAGTCTTTCATCTGGACGCCTCAGATGAACACCACTGGAGTGTTTGCAGATGCTAAAGTTATCTATAGATTATCTCTGGTTTCGCCGTTACAGTTTAATGTGTCATGGAATACATCTACTACAGTTAATACTGCAAATTGCAATAATAGAAAACGAAAAAGCTGAATTATTTACAATAATCCCCCTCAGTGATAATTTGGCATCAGCGTCAATCACATACTACGTAGAATTTGTAATTGATTTAAGAAAATAGTATCTCAGTATGTCCAACAACATCGATATGATCAGGTCGGTGGGTTTCAAACTAAACTAAAAACTATTACTGACGAATATACAACGAAGATTAAAGAAAATACCGCAGGCGAATTGCCAGTGTTGTCGCTATTGTATATTCGGTTTCAAGTGTAATTGCTGGAACGAGTGTATTGTTATCAACGGTAGCAGCGCTGGCGCCTGTTGTTGTCACAATTTGTGTGTCATCGGCGACAACATTTACAAGGATTCTTATCATCATTAAAAGCAAATATCCAGATGCAGTCACAATAAACTACACGAATATATAAGTTAGTTACATATTGCATCAGCCGCGTATTCCCAATTGTCATCACTGATATCATCTAGTCTGGATGACACAACACTATGAGATAACTAATTCGTTGCGATGATGAACATCTACCACACATCAACATCAAAATCAGAAAAACAATACAATAGTAACAACAGCAATGACATCAACAACGGAATAACTTCAACGAATAGCCATAAACACATCCCCGCAAAAGACAACCATGATCGCAATAATATCATCAAGCTCTGAATTAAGTGTCAATTTTCCCGCTGCGTTATCAGTATACGAAATCGCGCTAGCAAAATTATGATTATACCACAGTTGGCTAACTATTAGATCAAAATCATTCGGTGGTCAGCAACCGAATAATTCGTTGGTGTTTGCGAGGAAAAAAAAATCACGAAACTCCAGATTGAAATATTGTTTCCTTGCAATCCGGGACTTACCAAGTCGAACAGATCAATAATGAATTCCAATGTAGTAAAAATCCATTACTGGAAAAGAATCAAAAATCGCTATAACAGTTCATGAACCAGCACTATCAGCCGCGATTGAGATAACCTCGCCTTGGTATCTCGTAGATATATACTAGAGTTCTATCAGAACTGTGCTAGGATAGCCTGAAATTCCTCCTCGGACACCTTCACAAATACCTGATCCAGTGAAACCTGATTATGCCACAGACGTGAAAAATGTTATAACAAAACCAGAGTGCCGAGAAACACTTTCCGGTGTTGAATTTATATCTGATAATGGTAATTCGATAAGATTTGTTGATAAATTATTCGAGTATAACCAAGATGGTTTTCTTCTTCGAGAGGGTTGTCTTACATTTCTTTCAGACACAACTACTCATAAACTCACACGCACCTTTGATAAATTAAGGAATTTATTTGCGAGTATCACACAGCATTATTCTTATGACCTAAAAAGCAGATCATCGAAACAATAGAGCATTTAAATCAGATCATAGACGATATCGAGCATATTAATGGAGAAATTCGAAACACAGTAATCAATGAAAAGTATTGCAAACGCTACAAATCAAGAGAATTATCGTATTATACATTTCTCAGTTATTTCAAAATAACCGAACAACAATTACTAACATTTGTAATAACCCAACTTGCAACCAAACAACTAAAGAAAACACACAGTGATCTTATCAAAGACAACATTCCTAAATGACTTGCCACACAGAAAAAAATAACACCACAGACGATTATCCTCAAACATAATAATAACCCAGACAATGGTGGGAGGAATATTGCTCCTTAAAACATTAATATATCTTCAATGACTGCAGTAAATCTAGTATGTGATGTTATTGACGGAAGTTACCAAATAAATCTCGGAAAAACAAATCAAGCCCAGTAATACATTTTATGCACGATTGCACTGTTCCAGTTGGATTTTTTATCATACATGAACATGCGAATTCAGTGTATATGACATGTCATAATGATTTATTAACGAGAATTAATTTTAAACTCATTGACCAATCCAAAAATCTGATTGATTTGGGTGGGGAAATATTGCAAATAAGTCTGTATGTGAAATCCTAAAGGATTTTCATCCTAAAGAATGTTCCATCTTAATTTTTCCCATCGTAAGACTTCCCATCGTAAGATTTCAGTGTTATTTTACTTCTGCGTTGCGCGTATGAAAAATAAAATAATGACACTGATTTAGTTTCGCTTCCTGGTAGCATCTTTTTAACACAAAGGACAACACGCTATGTTTCGGTTTGAAAAATTTCTTTTAACGGTCGAACACTGGAATTTATGACTTTTTTAAATTCATGTTGCTGTGATCATTAACTTCTTTTTTTCTCTACTGCGGTAAATACAGGTACGAAGTTTTCAATTTCGCTATTTACAGCCAATGATGCGTTAATGGCTTGTTGTATTCCCTTCATAAAAGAGTAATGTGACGGTAGGACGTATCGATTTCTACGAGATATGTACAGTAAATATTGAAAGTCAGAAAGGATTTTATCACAATTCAATTTATCTTGTAGTTGTATTCCTTGATTTTTTTAAATCTATAATAGCAGAAATTATATCATTGATATTTTCATAATTCATTATATAATAATATATATCTTCAATATATAAAATATGAAATATATCGCAAAAAAATTGTAGTCAATCTTGACCAGTTTTCAGTGACGACGATTCAATCGCAATTTGTTCTAAAGTGTCATCGACATCTTATCACACCTAAAAATATACATATATACATAAACGTCCCATATCAACTTATAAGTTGCCATTGACATCCTAGAAGTCCACATGTCTCATATATAAAGGTACAATCTCCATTCGTTTTAAGGTGTCATAGACATGCCAAACAACAGTTCAGAACCTCAAGTGGGGTGGGTGGTGAAACACAACATATATGGAAGAAACAAACCCTATATGAGAATTTACAAAATGCTAGAAATTCAATAGGACAGATGAAACGGAGACCATTCTCTCACTTCAACAGATTTTTTCCACACACACACCTTCAATGAAATTGATTCCAGCATACAAAATAGTATCTCCCAAAAAACTGCATTACAAGCTGTGTATTTTTTTCTGTTGAACGTTTTGAGCTTGGGGAGGGCCCCAACTATATATAGAAAAAACCTCCGACAAATTAATAATAATGCCTGCCTCGAGATTTGAACGCTGGTCCCCTGGACGAGATATAACCACGTTAGCATTACGCTAAATGTCCAAATCTACAAGTATATATTTTGAAATTACTATATAGTTACTGAGACATATACGGAATATACAACCGTACTTAAAATTCGTAGACTATGAAAACGAACATAACAATCATATATTTGTACTTAACAGTTTAAAAAAAATCAAATTTTGCTATACAACTGTGAGTTATGTCTATTTTATAAATAACGGAAATTCTATATGCGTAGTTCTGAGAAGGGGAGTAACTCTATCACATACGCGCACACATATCCCTGGTGGAGTTATCTCCTGTTGGTAATACGATACATATGTATATATATATATATATATATATATATATATATATATATATATATATATATATATATATATATACCCACACCCACACATATATATATATATATATATATATATATATATATATATATATATATATATATATATATATATATATATATATATATATATAAACTGAATGTTTTTCATGAAATCTCTTTGAAAGCGCGTAATTTTGTATTTTCTCTGCTACACGTCGTACCGTACCGTATTATTTATTGAGAATCTAGTAATATAGTCCTGGGGTGTTCTTATGACGTTATCACTGACAGAGTCAGAGTAAGAGTCTTTGACTCGTTTATCATAATAGCGCTTAGCTCCCTTCATTGCTTACCACCACACTGGAGGCACACCTGTGTCTTTTCGCGTACTCCAGCACCACGTCGTATACAATGTAACGGACCTAAGCTTCCTCGTCGGACACACTATGAATATTTAACACAAAATTCGTTTCTGCACGATTTGTTACAAACGGGCACTGATCCTATCACCAGCCATTTACAGCGATTCATTATATATATAAATTCTTTTTTTAAATACTTTTTTTAATTATAGCATGAAGTACTTTGAGAGATTATTCAAAAAAATAACCTGGAAAAATGCTAAATTCAAGCTCGAAAGATGCACCAAATAGGGATCTAAAAAGTGATAGAAGAATGATAGGTAAATTCAATGAAGCCTTTAACGAATTCAAGCGCGATGGTGCATCTCATTGTTGGTCAACATTTCGAATAGATGGTAGTGTTGATGCTACCATGAACGACAGTTACGCAGCAAGAATAATATCGCATCTTGACCATCGAAGGTAGTTTTTAAGAGTGAAATTCATTATATAATGAAAAACAGGTACTTGGATTATGCAGGATAAATTCGATCCTATCTTGAAAAACAAAAGAAAACTCTGTCACCTTGAGTCAGGATTCGAAACCAGAAGCGCTTACTGGAAGTGACAAAACGTATTACGAGAGAGCTTATCCTGTAACCGTGGTTGTTTATAGGATTTATCCGATAAATGAAAGACCGAGTGTTGAGAAATTGAAACCTATGAAATTGTCAGGAATCAATTGTGTTGCATATAGCATTTTACAAATGCATTGCGTGGAAACAAGTTGACAGATCTAAGACGTAAAAAAATAAACGAATGATCGCTAACAGTCAGGGATTTCGGGGCCCACAATTCAAAATGTATCTGAGATACAAAACATCATTAAGGTTCCCAATAATCGTAGCGACATTAACAGCAGAAGTATTATACAAATCGAAATATAAATCAAATGGAACTCCAATCAAGATCATTGATAATAATGCACACGCGTGGACTAACGCAGTAATACTATTTCCACGGAATTTAACCATAAAATACTACTCGGGGAATTGGTTTGATTTTAGTCACGTGGAGAGGAAGAACGATCCTGTGTCAGTGTGGTTATTTCAGAGTTTTGAAGACAAAGAGTGTAAATTCGACCAATTTGTACGACCAAACGATGAAATATACCGTACTGAATCTCTTCACGAAGCGATTTTTCAACGGATAATAACGAGCAATTACTAACAAACTGTTTTTTAATCCCGTCAGTTGCAGCTCATTTCGCGAGAAAGAAAAAGATGTGGAAACTAACACGCACTGAATTTCGCTCAGATGTTAAAGCCAGTTGTGTCAAATACTGACACGGTGGGTTATGGAATACCAAATATTTTCCTAAAAATGTTTTTCTCGGTTGATATGGTTGCGTGTTACCCAACACGTTTTCTCGGGTATGGAGAGAGTGCTCAGTAGTTTCAAAGATTTGGACATCCAACCCACTCGATGGCACGAGTTGCGATTAATGGACCACTACCCGATTTTGATCTAACCGGCTTCACTCGTGTGGTATCATTCGAGTTTGCAGAAAGGACTTCATCCGTGCTGTTATGTTTGGTTTGGTAGACATATATCTGAAAAAACACTGGTATCAAAATGTTATTACGGTATATGATTGGTTGTAAAATAATGCTGATCTCGCTGAGATTCAGCGAGGTAGTTACTTGATTAAACGCGTAGACTGAAGTTTGGTTAGCACAGCCTCATACTCTTCACAGTATAATTAGCGATTGCTCGACGAAGAATATATTATTGAAACATCCAAAATGATCTTTGAAATCAGGAAAAAAAATGCAAAAGATCTATGTTGAAGAATAATTGGAAAATTCACACAGGTGGAGCATCTGATCACAAGCGACATTATTCACAATTTATTCTAGACGATGCTGAATACGATTGTATAATCGCGGATGCATGAGCTAAAGATATTTATGTCAATCGTGAAAACGCCTACATGACCGACAGAACAAAATTCGGTAAAATTGTTAGCTACATTGATGGAAATTCTCCCCAATAAATACATCTAATGATATCTATACTGGCTTATGCTTCTATCAATTTACTATCGATGGTAAATATGTTTCCTGAATTTGCAGTCAGATTCGCCAAAGATTCATTTTATATAGATATCAAATATAACGAAGCAGTAGATGAATGTACCGATTCCAATTAATGGCTTGGATCATTGAGAATAAAACAATAAAGGTTACATGATTATTCTTAATCAGCAGATGTTAATAATCAATTTTCAGAACTATCGTTAGCACTTTCGTAACCTGTTCCAATATGTAGATGTAAAGCAGGTTACTTAAATGGATGTTGTAAATCAGGGAAGGCGACTCGTGTTATCGAATTATTTCGGGAGAAGTCAGACATGATTGTGCTAACACCAACACACAGACTTGCAAGAGAGATGAAACAGCGAGGAGTTAATTCCTGCATATATCACAGTTTCTTTCGATGGAAAGGTGACGCACGGACTCCTGATCAAATGAGTGAAGAATATCTTCCTGAAACCATTATTTTTGATGAGATATGCACAGCATCGTCGTATATATTAAAATGATTTATTGCTTAGTTGTTACTGAAAAACACAGCTGTGATAATTTGTGGCGATCAGAGTCATCCATTTGTTGGTTTGTCACCACATAATTGGCTAAATAATATTGTAGATTATTATAAAGAAATTCGTACAGATCATTGAGCACTTGATCCAGAATTAATTGAGTTCAAGAGATTAATCAGATTACAACAGGATAAAATCCAGTGTGAAATAGCGCGTGAAGTAAATTCAGAAACCCCATTAAACGATTTTTGGAAAGCGTTGAGAACAAACGATTTGATAGTAGCAAGTAAAAAGACGGTCAGAGACACACTTCAAGCGCTGTTGTTTCATAAAGAAAAATATGTAACACTTTCAGTGCCATTGTGTTATAGACCAGCTGATTCACGAGAACAGAATATCGAAGTTGATATTCCTGGACAGATTGAAAAACAAACTCTCGTGTTAAATGATATTGTGTTGGTTGTTATCAATGTTGTCGAAGATGCATTGTGTGCTGATAAATATCCGTGGACGTTAGGATACGCAATAACGATACATTCATCTCAGGGTTAAACCATCTCTGATACAATTGTTAGGATCGTAGATTATCGCATCGAGTGATCGAATTTAGTTTATCTCGCAGTGTCACGAGTACAAAGAATAAATCAACTTGGAACAGTTGTTTTAGATTTTAATGACACCACAATCAGTGATATTGTCAGCGATGATATAATAAGAAACAAACTCAATGGTTATAAACAGATAGATAAGAAAAATCAACGAGAATTTGATAATGATGTTGTATTTAGAATAACGCTGAAACAACAACAGAATAATCACTGCGCGAGCTGTAATAGTATAATGTTGTGGCAGTATTTGGATAAAGATCCTCACCAGTTTATCGTAGATAGAAAGGATAATAATCTTGGTCATACCAGAGATAATTTAAACATTGACCTGTCTAGAATGTAATCGAAATCAGCGGTAATTAAGACCCTGGGCGGTATTTGTATATCCTCGGGTATCAATTGTAACTGTTAACATGTAAATCCACGCTAAGGAACAGTTCAGTTTAATTTATAGATTGCTGGTCTACCAGTGGATCTTGTTATGTTAGATATTTTATGTTACGTGACACTCCAAATAAAATCAGTAGCTTTTTTTAAAAAACCTTCAAGCTCTCCTGGTTCATATAAATATCTCACAGTGACATTGTCGTGCATTCGCTGTTTTTAAAAATCATTTCGCATTTGTACGGGTATATACTGTTTTTGATCGCGATAACAGGTTTCATATTACTTGCTCGAGTAATTTCATTGTTGAGTGCGGTAATTACACCTAGTTATGTCTTGACCCATTCACATGATCGTTTATCTTCGCTGAATTCCTTCGCGTATTGATAATGAAATAATCGCTCAGAAAATGTTCGATTAAATCGTTCAACAATTGCCTGATCCCGGTGAATTGCAGTATGTCCTCGTCATTTATTGACAGCATGATGCTTCGTTGTTGATAACACTACACCCTGAAATTCCTTGCCAGGATCAACCTGTAATAGATATGTCTACTGCAGAGGACTTCGTCGATGAATCCTTCCAAATGCAGAAGCTACTTCAGTTCATGACTTGGTCAACAATGTTTCAGCTTCCTTGATCTACTCGCAATATCAACTACGGTTAGAGCATACTTGTATCTCCGTTTATTAACGGTATCATGCGACAGAAATAATATACCAGCCTTTTGAACTTCTTTAATTGCGCTGAGATCAAAATGTGTGAAGAAAATTTGTTTAGGCGGGGGTAGATAAATCTGTCATATCTCCTGTTTAGATAAATCTGCCGCTGTGGTATTTTTTTTACTTTTGCCGCTTTAGCGAGTTTAGAGATTGCTGATTTACCCCGCCAGTATCCTGTTGGGGAATAATACATATATTCCATGATATTAATTACCAGTACCCAGCATTAATTTACTTTTCATCGCTCATTTTAACAACCAGGATGCTAATTTTTCTTTCAAGGATTGATCAGAGATATAATTCAACACATGAATCAATTGTATATCTGCGATATGTCTATGTTGCATATTGCTACTTTTATAAGTAACATCATGAGCATGACACGCCTTATCAATAGCCTTTATCGGATATTCGCCGGGTCGGGGATGGTCTTCGCTATCAAGTTGGATATCGCGTCTGGTTCCAGTGCCAAAATAACTATACTCCGGAAGGTGTTTTTTTCTTGGATATTTGCCCATGGAGTCCCGGGAAGTTTTGTCAATTTTGCTGCAATATCACCTCCTCGATTTGTTTTAAAATCATTACACGAGTTCATAGAAACAAATCCGAATAACTTTGTGCCACATTGTACACACCTACCAGCAAGTGCTGATCTATTATTGTTTCTTGTAATTGTTGTCAAGTATTTTGTGCAAGTACGAGTCTTACATTTAACACAATATATATCCATAATTATTTAAAATAACATGAATGTAATTAATTTAATTAATGAACCCGTTAAGCAACATGCAGCGCTATCAGGTTCCATTCGCATGATTAAAATTGGACAATCTGGAAGTGGCAAGACTCAGTTCTTACTTATTCTAATAATGAGGTCGTTAAAATGGAACAAATTGCATTTGGTAGCCCCGAGAGTAGATCATCAGCGATGTTACAATTAATGTTGATTAACATATCACGTCATGATAAAGCAGTAAGGCACCCGTTTAAGAAAAACACAGTTTATCGAATTAGGTCCGTTTGGTTTGAATTAGAAACTTAATCAGTTTGGTTTCTTTTAACCTTTAAAATATCAAATTTGACTAAAGTTGTATTTAGAAATGTGTGAGAATCGGCCAGGCTTGAATTTAGAAAGGGATTGAAATAAAAAAATAACATCCAATAATTGAAACGTTCGAGTTTGAAGTCAAATAAGGAAATGAAATAAATAAAATCAACATCCAATCAGAAAGCATGTTACTAACTTTAACAACTAATCAGGGATAGCTTTGTACATTGGTGTGAAAACTCGACCGAGCTTGAAACAAAAAACGATTGAAAGTGAGAAAAAATTGAACACAAAGATTAACAACCAATCAGGACTGGTCTTGTATCCTGTGTCTTCACACTTTCCTGCTTGAAATATTTTAGATCCAGTTATATTAGTGGATATCAAATAACCAAAAGGTTGTTCATGTATGTGTCCTGTTGGTGCAGATTATATCCAATTACCATTTCCCTTCATTCTATAACTATATCTTATATTAACAATAATCATAATTTTCTCAGTTTAGTGAGTGTTCTTCTGAATTTTCTTACTATTAGAATCAATTATGGCACTTTGGCAAATATTTGATTTCCAGATATATTAGTGGCCCTGAAATATGCCGTTGTTATGCTTTATTGTGCACAATTCTGTTTAGCTATTGCTGCAAGTAAACTTGGTTACAGCTTTCGTTCCCTCGTTAACGACGTGTTTGACCAGTTCTTCTAGTAGAATCAGATGAACATAGCTCTGTATTCCTCTGCTGGTGATGGTAGATCTTTTGATGTAGTGGGCTACTCTAGATGCCGCGGCGGCTATTCTTTTAATTACGTGGTTCACGAAACTGTTCATTATAGACATAGCCTTACTTGAGATGCCAGTGTCTGGATACACCTGCTTCAAACCTTTGTACATGGATATATCGTACGATTACCTTCGTCTTTTCTTGCGCTTCTTATCCCCTGATCGTGGTGATAGCACCTATTCTACCCGATCTGGTAGCTTTTATACCCTTCAAAACGATCCAAAAGCAGACAATCGAACACGAAATGGAAAACACTGCATACATTAAACCTACATTGCATTACTCAACTGATTTGTAGTTTTTAAAATTTATTTATATTTAAACCTGAGCATAGTTTCCAGATTTTGTGAATCATTGGAGAACGTGTTATAGCAATCAGTTTGGATTCATATAAGTACCTAAGTGAGCTAATAAGAATCAGTGTACTGCCACTAAAGTCCTACTTTTTCACAAGTGTACACAAATCAGCCAGGGTTAAAATGAAAAGGGATTGAGATCAAAATTGTTAACGACTGATCAGATCGCGTGTTTATTACTGTGGTTAAAGTTCGAAAGGCACAGCTGTCCTTTCAACAATCTTTCATAACTGGCAATGACTCTTATTTTTCCACAATTTCGTCTTGAACCGCCATGGCCTTTTGAAACAATCTCGATTCAGTGGTACTGCTTGGTAGAAAGTACCCAATACTATGTTCGCCACCTGTGCAATTCAGTCCAATCCTTTATAGTCCTTCATTTTTCCCATCTCCTAACCATTCCAATATGTCTACTTCATAGTGTACATAATTTTAGGTCCCTATTAATTTCATTTTAACTAAAATGTTTAAGCAACATGAATGTGTTTAGTCGCTATTAGGTAATACAGTAATATCAGATATGAAACGGTGTAATATATGATTGAGTCAGGTTTAGTGTTGATTAACACGTCATGTCACGGCAAAGCAGTAATGATCCGTTCAAGAAAAACATTTTCTCAAATTATATCACTTTGGTTTCAATCAAAAGCCAATCAGCTTGGTGTCTTATATCCCGTTAATTGAGATAATACTGATCCGTTACGTTATTTTAATATAAAATATGGTTCACTTTTTATCGTAGACATGTGTGAGAATCGGCCGAGCTTGATGTCATAAAGGGATTGAAACTAAATAATTCAACATCAAATCAGAAAGCGTGTTACTAAATTGAACAAACATACAGGGCTAGTCTTGTAAAAAAAGGTGCTGAAAATTGGCTGAGCTTGAAGCCAAAAATGGATTGAAAAAGACTATTTCAACATCCAATCCGAAAGCATGTTACTAAATTTAGCAATCAATTAGGGCTAGCCATGTACAAATGGTGTGAGCTTGAATCACAAATTGGAGTGAAATAAAATATTTTAACATCCAATCAGAAAGCATTCTACGAAATTTAACAACTAATCAGGGCTTGCCTTGTACAAAAGGTGTGAAAATTGGTTGTTCTTTAAGCAAAAATCGGATTGAAATTTTAATAAAAATATCAAAATCCAATCAGAGCGCGTTTTACAACGTTTAACAGCCAATCAAGGCTCCCCACTTTTTCACTTGAAACGTCAGGGCCTTGAAACAATTTCGATCCAGTTCTACTACAAGATTAAAAAAAACTAATATCTAGTTTATGTATGCGTCCTTTTGTGACAGATTATATTTAAATTACACGAAATATATAAATGTTGTAAAGCGCTTAGAGCTTCTGTTGATTAGGCGCTATAAAAAGTCGTTATTATTATTATTATTATTATTATTATTATTATTATTATTATTATTATTAATTACCATTTCCTTTAATTATGTTACGATTTTTTATATTAATAATCGTAATATGCTCATTTTGGTGAACGTGTTTTTCCAGGTTTTCTAGCTAGTATTATTAATTGTGGCAATCTGGAAAGCATTTATTTTCCAGATATATTGGTGGACTTTAGAAAGGCCGTTTTTATACTGTATGGTACATAATTATGTTTAGCTTTTGCTGCTAGTATACTTGGTTACTGATTTCAATTCCTCGCTAACAGCGTTTTTGGCGAGTCCCCCCGGCAAAATGAGACGAACAGGCATCTGTATTTCTCTGCTGAAGATTGTAGATCGTTTGTTGTAGTGGGCTAGTATAGAGGCTTCTGTGGCTATTCTTTCGAGTATGTCGTTTACGAAACTGTTCATAATAGACATAGCCTTACCTGAGATGCCACTGTATGGATGCAGCTGCTTCAAATCTTTGTAGATGTATATGCCATAAGAGTCCCTTCGCCTTTTCTTCTTGCGCTTCTTATCCCCAGATATTGGTGATGACATCTTTGTTCCCGCTTGCCTGTTTAGGTGGGATGATACTGTACTAAAAGACGCGATCTGGTAGCTTTCATACCCTTCAAAAGATCCAAATACAGACAGCCGAGGACTTGATGTAAAACATGACATACGTTAGACCTACCTTGCATTCCTCAACTGTTTTGTTTTTAACTTTTATTTAGCATGAAACTATAACATATTTTCCTGATTGTGTGAATCATAGGAGAACATTTTCCAGCAATCAGTTTGGATTCGTATAACATCCTGAGGTCGTAAAAATCAGTGTGCTGCAAAATAGTCAAATACCTCTAAAGTTGTACATTTTTACAAGTGCAAAAAGTCAGACAGGTTTGAAATCAAAATTGTTAACATCCAATCAGATCGCGTGTTAATTACTGTGGTGAGAGTTCGAAAGGCACAGCTGTGCTGCCAGCAACCTTTCAGAAATGGCACTGAATCTAGTATCTACACACTTTAAGGCTTGAATCGCCAGGGCCTATTGAAACAATCAATTTAATAATGATCACTAAGAACCTGTATAACCCGGTAACCTGATCGCAGTGCTTAATAATTTATTTGTCGGTGACTATAACACTTGTCTAGGCGCTAACATTTATACTACGCTATATGTAATATGTTTATTTCAGCGAGTTTAATATTAACGATTGCTGGATTTCCGAAAAGGTTTATTAATGTTTATATTGATCTTTCAACAAAAAACTCAAGAACATGATTAAATGATTAGAAAAGTCAGTTCTAAATAAGGTCATTCAAAAATTAAATTATTGTAACTAGGAGGTTTTAATCATCCACGTATCTTTTAGTTGCAGCGTCATCGTTTGAGTCTCGTTCTTCAAGATCAGTAATCGTATTATTAGCCATGCTGAGAATTCCAGTCATTACGTCTCCGTGTTTATGTACTTGAGCCCTAATATTATCTTATGTCGTTGACATAAGAACAACGCGTTTACTTTTTCCGTTTTTATTAAACACGGCAATGCTGTTTTCGGTTACATCATTAATAATGACGATAATATCTTGCAATGAAATATTCTTTGTTTTCATTTTCATTGGTTATAATGACATACAACCAATTCGTTTGGATCCACATTTGCAAGATTTTGTTATTCGGATATTTCATCGGTATTGATTTGGTTTTACATTCTTGTACGATATTCATTGAGTTATTAGTTATTTGTTTAGAGGAAGATCTGTAAACATATACAATTATATTATAAAGTATATTTTAAACTATAGCGATTTATCGTGTATTCGTGTACAACTTTATGGGGTGGACTGGTTGATTTAACATAGTTTCAGCTGCGCTAACATACTTGATAAATTCTTTTGGCGGAGTTAACCCGTACGAATCAAAATAAACAATTCCTTGTGGATTAATTGGGTAAGAGATACAATCAGTTCCAGTTCCATCGCTTTTGTGAAGTTTAATGATACGGGTTTCGATTTTAACCTGCGTTTTGGGTAATTGATACTGAGTAAAACACTCATAAAGTTTTTATTTTGTAAGTTTTCATCAGTAATAATTAATTCAAATTTGACATTGGTGAAAACCTTAAAGAATTGCTTCTGGACGTCTCAGACCCCTTCCCTACAATGACTGCGGAGTTCCTGGTAGTCTTAGACCCTTTCTGTTTTGCAAGGCCATTAATTTTAGACGACCCGGTTTACACCTATTGTTCTTTTTTGGAAGTCATCCTGGGGTTTGTTGGCGTGTTATCTTGTTTAAGATTTTTGAGTGTAACATTCCTTTTCCATTTTCTGTTTTAGTGACATTGCCAAAGATGTTCCGACAGACTTCAAAGCCGCAGCTTTTACGACAGCTGGTCAGCAGAGGCTATTAACGCTGGTATAGCTGCAAGATATGGAAATATAGCACCTCATTTAGTTATATCGGAATAGCACCCATGGATAGAGTAAGTATTATTCCAGTCTTGTCTTGTTTGGCATTATTAAATGTTTTACGCTGACAGCTTTTTTCATTCCTTGTAACCTGATTGTTTTTTTAACGTTATTGTGGTTCCAGAATGTTTCACGGACGCGGTTCGTAGTTAATACCATTACAATTTATACTAGCTTTGAAGTGTATTTGAACGATAGTCTTTCAGGATCAAACAAGATGTTCCAATGAAACGTATTAGATCGGATATCGATTTTTTAAATCTAGTTTTGATATTTGCAAACCAGTATATATTTATTCTGATTACGTCGCATAATATCATCAAACGATGATGCGCACATACTATATGATTTTGTTCGAAATTAAGTAAAATATCTGCAGATGTTCTTGTTGGCCATTTATCATAAACGAAACATCAGTAACACAGTTTCTCAAATATCATATGACTATGCGTTTGAGAATTTAGTCAATTAGCATTTTAAAGGCAATGAAAATATATCGCTGTGCTGGAATTCTTGTTGTGATGCTATGTACCACCTAAAAAACCCATCAATTGTGCTATAAACACTATTTGTTGACACTTTTAACCATGACAATACTGATTTACCACCTTGAATCACACATGACAATCATTTCTGTTCTTCAGTGAGCGATGGAGTCATTGCCGGCATCCATAATGACAGTTGTGAAAATATTACTTTACCAGCATCTCCTACAAATCGCCCTATTACACCATTGTCAGTAGCTTTTCTAACAACCACTATTGTATATTTGGTTCCACACCAAAAACAAACTTTCATTCATTTCTACCAAACACGAAAATGTGAGATAGCACATGAAACAATCTTCTATTATCACCTTTTAACATTGATCGGCGAATAAATAATCTTCAGCTAAAATCATGATTCATCGATATTACTGTGTGGCTTTCTGGAGCTTCTGAAGCATATCTTACATTACCAATAATGATGTTTCTATTGGCAGGATTATTAGAAGAAATCCTTTAAAACAGCTTTGATGGCACAGAGAATCTTTAATAATCAGTTGCTAGGTTTATTTTCGTTGTCGCAACATCAACCTCTATTTGAACTATTTCAATATATATATATATATATATATATATATATATATATATATATATATATATATATATATATATATATATATATAGCGCTATCACACAAAGCCATTCTTCCATTATTAACAGAACCAACCCTAACATCAGCGCTATTTACTGTGCCATCCGCTTATTATATTCATTACGGGTCTATGTTGAACATTTTGGACGACCATCTTTTTTATTATTAATTTATCTAATTGATGTGATGGTCATCAACAATTTAATAGAAAAGAGATCTATACCCGCTAATATACATGATACCAATTGTAAATAATAGTTGACAAATAGCAGGTGCTTCATGAATTATTTCTCGAACCAGCTCGTTTCCATCCATTCAGAATTTTAGTTGTTATACGTCATCGAGAATATTGTTAGGGCATGAAATGATACAAATGATTTTGGTACCTGAACCAAGCCTACTTACGGTGTTACCGGATTCAAGGGTTGGTTGTCTCCTTAGTGGCGATTTCTATGATTTGTTGGCCATATAATTGGTCGTCCAACATTTTTTCATTTCATTACCTTGATCAACAAAATCATTTTCTTCTTTATATTTTTGTGTATTGGGTTGTGAAATATTAATGTAATCTCGAAATAGTTTAGCAGTCCATTCATGTTCGGCTGTGTTATTAAACTCTGGTTTTAGAAATTAATGCCGTAGTTGATATCCACTCGCAGCAACAGCAGTTGGTTCATTCATAAATGCTATATAATAATAATAATAATAATAATAATAATAATAATAATAATAATAATAATAATAATAAAAATAATAATAATAATATTAATGAGAACTTTGCATAGCGCCTTATCTTTCGAAGCTCTAAGCGCTTAACACCATCATTAATGATATGACTACACAAAAGAAGACAAATGACAAAAACAATGTAATTGGAAAACATAAAAACATGATGAAAACATATAAAATACAAAACACAATTAGGTCGCTAAGTTTGTCCGTGCAGTCCAAATTGTGTCTTTGTGTCTAATTTCAATGGGCACTTCGTTCCACGTCACCGGGCCCTGGTATGCAAACGAACGTTGTCCATATGACTTTGTTTTCACCGTGGGGACAATGAGTATACGAGTATCAGAAGAAGAGCGTAAGTGTCTAGCTGATGTATACACATGGGTGAGGCTGGATATGTTGGACTTGAGTCTGTCATTAAAACATAGCACAGAGAGCAAATTTTGTGTTTGATTCTGTATCGAATCGATGCCCAGTGTAGGGTACAGAGCAGTGGTGAGGTGTGCTCTTATCGAGGTACTCTAAACATGATCCGTGCAGCTGTGGTTTCAACGTTTTGAAGTTTCTGGAGTAAATATTGTGACGAACCAGACAGAATTGAATTATAATAGTCCAGCATTAAAAGTACTAATGAACAAACAGGTGTTTTAGTGACATCAACTGAAGGATAATTACGAATGGAAATGATGCGTCTCAATTCAAAATATGCATCCATGCATATGTTCATGACATGTTGGTGCAATGTGAGAGTACTGTGTTTATAACCCTCCTGAGTAAAATATTTAGTTTTTAATTCTGGTTTAGATAGATCCTCGACGATAATTTAAAGGTATTGAATTTCATGACATGTTTAGTCGGCAGAGTCCATAGCTTCGATGCTTTGTTATGGTAGTGTTTCAATAATTTAAGTGTCACGCTGGATTTTTATTGAGAGACTGATATAATATATCACAGTATCGGGAAGGACGTTACCAAAAGTAAGTATCGGGGAGGGTAAATTCGCGCGTGTATAACATTTAAAAAACCACAAGACAAAACAACCAACATCTCTAATGGAGAGAAATTCTTGGTTACTTAGAGACTTCGGTCTGGCAATATTGGGGTCATATTTCCGATTTCGTAAGAAGCTTAAATTTATCAAATGGATTAGTAGTTGGTTCACCCTTTCTGCTGTCCTGGTCTTAAAATTTAGAAGGATGTAATTTATTTTACCAACTTCATTACTTGTTCAGTGGAGTAGGTGATTGTTCGAAAAGAAACCCACTTGATCTTTACATTTTGGACATCAACTCTGAAAGAAATAACTGCGTAATCTTATTTTGTAGGTTTATTGCACTTTCATTTGGAACATGTTTTAAACAAAAATCTCTGTTTGCAATCCTTCTGAAAATAATTTGTTGTAAGGATTATATTTGCTAATTATGTACTAAGCGTGTATACTTGCTCTTGATTTCTCTGATGTGGTATGTCTGTCGTCACATAGGGTCACCGTCGTAAGTGTTACATCCTGTAAAGTCAATAGGCTCATTCAGCTTTCTCACTCACTGATCTTTATTAAAATGAATTGAAAATGTATGTATGTATGTATGTATGTATGTATGTATGTATGTATGTATGTATGTATGTATGTATGTATGTATGTATGTATGTATGTATGTATGTATGTATGTCTGTCTGTCTTTCTGTCTGTCTGTATGTATGTATGTTCGTGTTCAAATACACGTGTATTAACAGGTTACAGAACTCAGAAGTGAACTACTAAGGGAAAGCCTTTGGGACAAAATGATGTGCAGATGAATTAATTCAATCAAAAATGTTCTTTATAATTTATTAATTATAATCATTGCTAGCTTATAATAATAATAATAATAATAATAATAATAATAATAATAATAATAATAATAATAATAATAATAATAATCATAATAATAATCATCAGCATCATCATCATAATAATAAATAATACAATAAAAACGATAATAATAATAAATAATAATAATAAATAGTACAATAATAATGATAATAATAATAATAAATACAATCAAAATAATAATAATATTAATACTACTACTACTACTACTACTACAACTACTATAACTAATAATAGTGTTTGTTTGTTTCATTCAAATTGTTAACGTAGCGTTAACATTTTATCAGTCATATCGGTACAATGTCTGCAGTGAGGCAGTTAATAGTTATATCTACACTGGGGTATCACGCCGCAGACATGTAGCATAATGTCCCACACAGTCACAATAACACTCGCCGGTCACAAGAACGGGTGTAAATAAAGGAGAGTTAGTCGTGGGGCTAGCAACCCGACCCTGTAAAACCCAATTTGCTACAAAAACATAAGAAAAACCAGAAACTGAAAGCCTCCGGAAGGAAGGGTCTTCTCCTGGTATACTTATGACGATATGTGATGAAATCAGCGAGCCCGCGGAAGCCATAAAGCAGACCATCATTCTATTAAACAAGAATATTAATATAGCAACATGGAAAGTGAGGACAACTATGAGGCAGGAAAAACAGCACATGTAGCAACAGAGATGAGAATCTACAACATATCCCTGCTTGACATCAGCGAAACGAGATGGATTCAATCTGGACAAAAAAGACTGATGACAGAAAAGATGCTACAATATTTAGAACATGAGTAAGAAAATGCGCCTCATGCACAAGGGGTATGGTTCATGCTGTCAAAGCAAGCATGCCAAGAAGTACTAGACCCCATGATGCACCAGCAGAACGAATGAAGTTCAGCGAAAACAGAAAGACCCGTAAAGGACAAGCAGGGAAAGACCATACCAGGTACAGAACACCAAATTAATAGATGGGCGGAACATTTTGAAGAACTGATGAACCGATCAGCACCACTATATTGCCCAGGAATCCACCCAGCCAACGCAGAATTCCAAATAAGATGTGACAATCCCACCAGAGACGAGATCATGAAAGCCATCACCCGGCTGTAGAACGCCAAGGCTGTTGGACCTGATAACATCCCAGCATAAGTCCGCAGTACAGACCTAGAGACTTTAATGGAAATGCTATACCCACTCTTTGTGAAGATCTGGGAGGAAGAAGAAATACCAACTGACTGGAACGATGGACACCTCATCAATATCCCGAAGAAAGGCGACCTCATCAACTACTAGAGGAATCAATCTTTGTCAGTACCATGAAAAGTCTTCAACCAGGTGTTCTTGGAGATGATGAAGAAGACCGTCGGCCCCCAGTTACGAGATGAGCAAGCTGGCTTCCGGCAAAATAGATCGTGTACGGACCACATAGCTACTCTTTGCATCATAGTCGAGCAATCATTGTAGTGCAATTCGTCGGTCTACATCAACTTTGTCGGTTGTGAGAAGGCATTTAACAGTGTGGACCGAGATACACTCTGGAAACTTCTTAACGACTATGGCATTCCACCGAAGCTGGTGAATCTAATCAAGAACATTTACAACGGAACGTCCTGCAGAGTCATGCATGCAGGACAGTACACATACACCTTTCTGGTGCGGACTGGCCTCAGGAAAGGCTGCTTGCTCCATTTCTCTTCCTTCTCGTCATCGACTGGATTATGACTACGATCACCAATGGGCGGAGAAATGGATATTGTGGAGTCAAGTGGAGGACCTGGACTTTGCCGATGACCTAGCGCTCTTGTCCCACAGTCAGCAGCAAATGCAGGACAAGACCGACACATAGTCAGCCACATCTGCACAGGTTGGCCTCAACTTCCACAAAGACAATACTAAGATCCTCAAGAACAGTTATATCAGTATCAACCCTGGCACACTGCAGGGAAGTTCCTTGGACGAGGTGGAGTCCTTCACGTACCTAGGCAGCATTATCAACCAGCAAGGTGACACAAACTCATATGTCAAGGCAAGGATAGGAAAGGCGAGAGCAGCTTTCATACAGCTCAAGAACATCTGCAACCCCAAAACAAATTTCCTTGACTACCAAGCTCAGATTGTTCAACTCCAATGTGAAGTCAGTCCAACTGTGTGGAACAGAGACCTGGAGAACCACTAAGTCCACAGTAATGAGTGTTTTGACCTTTATCAACAGATGCCTAAGAAGACTTATCCAGATCCGCTGGCCAGACACCATCAGCAATAACAACCAGTGGCAGAGAACCTCCCAGTTTCAGGTAGAGGATGATATCAAGACGCAAAGGTGGGGTTGGATAGGACACACCCTACGTAAGCCTCCAACTAACATTAGCAGACAGGCATTAAAGTGGAACCCTCAAGGCAAGAGTTGAAGGGGAGGACCATGAAACCACCTGGCGACGCGACCTTGAGGCGGGCATCACGAAGAGTGGTCACACCTGGAGTCAGATTGAGGGGATGGCTCAGGACAAAAGACTCTGGCAACCTTTAGTGGGCGGCCTATACCCCGGCAATGGTGACGGGTGCAAAAATGTCACATTATCCTGACCCCAGGGCGACCAGTTCTAACTCTATCATCCTCATGATGAGCCCTTAGCGAGGCATGTGTTAGTAAAATAATAATGATAATAATAATAATAATAATAATAATAATAATAATAATAATAATAATAATAATATAATAATAATACATTTTAAAAACATATCTGGACATAAAGGTCATTAAAAATCATATTTGTGCAATTCATATTTTGCAATAACCTAGTAAAATATTATATTTAACTTGGTATATATCCTTATGATGTGCATCGTATTATCCGATATTTCCTTGCATCGTTAGTAGTAGTAATGGTAGTAGAAGTAGCTTTAACCTTTAGCAGTATTAGTAGTATTAGTAATAGTAGTTGCATTAGTAGTAATGATAGTAGTAAACGTAGCAGTAGTAGTAGCAGTTTTAGTAGCAGTAGTAGCGACGTAGTAGTAATAGCAGTAGTAGCGATAGTAGTAGTAGTTTCACAGGTTGTGTTAACATCAATAGTATTACATGGTCGAATAACAAGATGGGTATATACGTTTTCTTCATATAGCCAATAAGTAAAAACATCCTTGAGATATATCGAGCAACCAGTATATACGCTATTACTCCCACTGAAATACGATACAGTACCGGATACCGCAACAAATTCTTCATCGTCAGTATACTAAAAACGCTAGACCGGTCCAAGTACAGAAATGAAGAAATCACCATCCGTTATCTTGTTGATAATACTAATTTTCAACTTCACTGATACTAATCTCAAAACATCAATGTTGTCATCAGCTGCAATGTTACGTAAGTATTGTGCTTCATGCGGTATTCCTGTTCTGTATTTATCCTAAATTAATTTTTCTTTGCTAAAATTAATGACCTTAAAATCTATCAATTGTGTCCCGTTTTGCCGTTATATTTTGAAATATCGGTGATTATGAATCAATACAGTTTGGGATGATGACACTGTACTATTTGTTTGCTTGTCGACAAGAGAGAGAGAGAGAGAGAGAGAGAGAGAGAGAGAGAGAGAGAGAGAGAGAGAGAGAGAGAGAGAGAGAGAGAGAGAGAGAGAAAGAGAGAGAGATTGATCATCTCATCAGTAAATAGTGTGTTGACAAACTGGATAAAGAAATGGAGAGTATTATATGTTCTCATTTGAACATTAGTTTTCTTTCTTAAGACAGATTTATCTATGGAAGTTATGTTGTCAAAATATCCAAAAGAATATCAAGCAATATATTTTGTATTATTTATGAAACAAACTCATAACTTATGATCGTGTTACATAGCAATGTAGCAATGTATCAAATTGCATTAACAGGTACTTGTAAGATTATTATATTCAGGTAGATATAAGATTATGATAGTCTGGTAGATATTAGATTATGATATTCAGGTAGATATTAGATTATAATATTCAGGTAGATATAAGATTATGATATTCAGGTAGATTAAAGATTATGATATTCAGAGAGATATAAGAGTATTGGGTAACACCATTTGGAATTAATTAATGTATTAATCTTAAACAGGATGTCGACCCGACAAGTTTGAGTGTCACAGCGGAGACGATTGTTTATCATTCAGATATATATGCGATGGTATTCGAGATTGTAAAGACGGTTCAGATGAAAATGGATGTGGTAAGTCACACATCTGTATGTAATAGGAAAATATAAAAATTTCTTCATATGTGTATTTTGATACACAGCATAAACTAAAATAAATATAAATATATACGTATATACATATGGTTATACGGACAGTTAACGTGGCTAAATTGTTCAGAGCGCCCACCCTGCTCAGCATTAAGAGGTTGGTGTTACAATTGGTCGGCCTTGTGTCAAGATAACGTACCTTTGAATGGCATAACGGTGCGTGTCTCCGGCATGATGTCACAGTGCTAGATATCACTATAAACTAGTCGCATGCATTCACAGATGAGACGATTTTAAACATTATTCCAGGTTTATAAAGACACGTTATAAAGACACGTATTTATATTGTAACCTTTCAAAATAGTCTCTATGTTCACCATTTCACCTCATTGTTTGTTTATATATATATATATATATATATATATATATATATATATATATATATATATATTAATATATATCCTACTTCCTCAACATAATACAAATTGTATCTACAAATGGAACACACTCCATATGTTGTGATGTTACACAGGGGGTAGTCTGTTCATTCTATACACTAAACTGCTCTCAAGTGTCATAGATCATCACCCCGTTTCTCACCACTTGTACACTGATGACAGACAAATATACAAGTCTAGCTACCATCCAAGGAGTAGGGAGGTGCATTTCTGAAACCAAGGATGACATGTAACAATGCTGCAGATGAATGAGGATTAAACGGAGGCCAATTTTATCACAACACAATGACTTTCTCATTCACATCCTTTACCTCACTCAATAAATAGCAGCAACATCCACATTGAATTCACACCTTCAGTACGAAACCCCTAGGTGTTACTCTGGAAAACACTCGCCCATAGCAACAGCATGTAATGAACATATGCAAGGCTGCATATCTTGAGCTGAGACGATTCAGCTCCATTCGCAATTATGCTTTAGTTGATGACACTAGAACACTTGCGTGTTCATTTTTTCGTTCAAGACAGAACTATTTTAACTCAATTATGTCTGGTTCGTCTCAATATCTACTCCAGAAACTTCCAAAAGTTCAAATAAAAAGCTGCTCAGATCATCTGTAGAGTACCACGATCATACTACGCTTCCCAACTGTTCTGTGCCTACAGTGGGTATCCATTCGATCAAGAATCAAGCACAACATTTATTCTTTGTGCTACGTTTCCGGTCCAAGGTACCTATCCGTCCTCCCCCATGTATATACACCAGCAAAAACCTTACGCTCCTCTTTTGACAATCGTATGCTCATTTTTTCCACTATGAAAACAAAGCCATATTGACAACGTTCTTGTGCATACCTGGGCTCAGCAACGTGGAATGAATTGCTCATTGAGATTAGACACAACAACACAGTGAAACATTTCAAGAACGCTTAAAACTCACCTTCATCGACTGCAAAAACAAACGTAAAGACCTAAACATTGTTTCATACCATAAATATTTCCAGAATTAGTTTGTTTTCCAATTGTATGGTGCTTGTTTTTGATTTTTGTTTTTTTGTATTCATATCGTTATAGATGTTGCATAACGCTTAGAACTTCTAAGGATTAGGTCCTATCCTAAGTCCTCATTAATATTATTATTATTATTAATATTAATATTATCATTATTATTATTATCATCATCATCATCATCATCATCATCATCATCATCATGTCTACTCTCATTCTTATATACTGAGCAAATAATGACTTTATCCCATTCATTGGGAAATTTACCAAAATGAAATTATCTATTAAAAAAGAGAGTTTATGAATGGTAAATCTCACTTGCCAGTCGATTGGTAACATATATCTAGAATCATGTCTGGTCCAGGAGTTTGTGTTTTTGTTGAATTTAATCCGGTTATGATCTCTTTTTCTGTTGTTATGTCATCTAAGATATATTCCGTTTCCGATACGCCAGTATCACCATCATCATCATTGGCAAGATTACCATACAAAGGGATCTTCATTTTGTAGGAGCTTTTTGAAATACTCGTGCCAAACCTCTTATGAGATAATTTCTGTGTCAGTTTTAAAGTTCTTTGTTTACAATATTTCCAAAAGCAAACATGGGTCTGTTCTCTACATTATTAGTTTTTCCCTTTGTCCGAATTGATAGCACTTTTGTTGTAACCCACGCAATGATCTAAACCATTTCTTGAACTCCATTTACTTCCTCAGATCTGTACTGGATCTATCTAATCTTTATTACTACGTGATGCAATTTCTACTCTAAATAAATTTTGTTTATGTCTACCGTTGCAAATGGAATAATACATATATCCGGTCACAAATATATCACAGTAAATCTGCATCCAATAATCATCATTTCACATGAATATCCAACAACTTGAATGCTTAGTTGTGGAACTGACATACGTTAGGCAGACGCATTGTATGCATTCTTATCAAAATAGGTCCACATGGTTCGTCTAACCTAGCCCATGTCAAGATTTAAAAAACAAACACATTTCCATTAGAGATTGAGTGTTTTAGAAATGCTTGTGTCTTAACTGTTATACTGAGTTAAAAGTAAATGTGCAATTTTTCCTTGTAAAGCAATTTGTTAGTAAAAGTACTGGTAATATACATGTGCACTATTAATTAATCTAGCGTCTATAAAAAAAAATATATTTACGTAACTAACGAATATATGACTCTTCATTTCGTATTGTATTCCTCAGAATGTTAATGACTATATCTTTTATATTGTAATAAAATATTCTTTATATGTTAAGGACTATTAATTTCAGATTATTATCAAGTATTCTTAATATGTTAAAGACTACTTATTTCATATTGTTATAAAGTATTCTTAATATGTTATTGACTACTCATTTCATATTGTTATCAAGTATTCTATATATGTTAAAGACTACTCATTGTATTTCATATTATTTTAGACAAGTTAAAGCCTCTACATTTCATATTATGATAGGTTATTCTGAACATGTAAATTGCACGTTGTGTGTGTAAACAAGTGGACATTAATTAGGATAGTGAATTGAATACATTTCATATAAGACATGGGCAAAAGTGGTAAATTATTGATCTATAAACTTTGTAATAGTAGTCGTATTGCATGGTACTCGTTTGTTACCCTAAACAGTCTTTCATCAAGTACAATTTGGCTTCTTAAGGTGTAAACAAAGATAATAGTTTCTTAAGCAGATTTTATCAAATATCTTGATATTTTAGCAACTCATTATATTAAGTATATTTAGGAGTTTTTGTCTCCTTCGTTTTATGTTTACATACCTAGTAACAGCAGCATATATTTCATGGGATTCATTTGCATTAGTCTGAATTTATTTTCCCTGTTATACATATTTTCAGTGTTTAAATGTTACCATTGGAAGAATCGTAAAGTGGGGTGGGGGCATTTTAATATCTGATTCCATTTGTGTTATCTTTGCTGTCGGTTAACCTTACAACTGAACACTACATAACCTAAGTGATTATTATTTTAGTATGGAAAAAGTACATAGTCTGTATTGTACATAATACAGTGTTTCATAACTAGATAACTAACTCCTCTTTTACTATCTTGCTAATGAATATAACATTAAGCCTTGCACCAGCAGTCATGTACATTTTCAGGTGAAGATCGGTCCTACCATGATGCTGAGGTTCGCATTACAATTTTGAATGGAGACAGCCGTCATTTTGTAACGAAGTAAATGCCTATATCTAACCCCTGAATAACCTAGTTTTATAAGCCTAATGACATTTTAAAATGATTGATAGACTGCGGACTGTGTTTATATTGGACATCATCAAACAATTATAGTTCCCAGAACAATTATTAACATTCAGCCACCATCGGTTCTGAAAATAAATTTTAGTTTCGTTACTTTACGAAGTGTTTCAAATTTGTAACACAACTTCATATGATCACAAAGATAATTGCTTATGTTGAAACAGGTAATTATGTTGGAACAGCTAATTACTTATGTTCAAACAGCTTATTGCTTATGTTGAAACATGTAATTGCTGTTTTAATTATTAACCTTTAATGGTGAATCTATTTGCGGCTTCTGAAAATTTTCTTAAACACGATAATGAAAATTGTATTCTTGCATGATTAGTGCCTCAGCTGACGAAATTCCAAGTCATTATTTCAGCCTACTGTTATAGTTGCTGTTATTATTATTGTAGTTGTTGTTGTTATTATTGTAGTTGTTGTTCTCAGAAATAAGAAATAAGCATCATAGTTAAATAACTACAAACGAAATATAGATTAGACATATTTAAGTTACTTTTGAACATATTCGTCATCATTCTCACTATGTATTAATCTCGATAATCTTTCTCATATCAAACTTTAAAACGATTGATCCAAAGAAAGGAGTTTAATTCTTGTTCACTCGAAAAGGACTGGAATAATTACAATCGAGGGTTAGAAATGCATGTCAAAGGCGGGCCATGGCCCTGTATCTAAACGCAATAGTCTGGTTCTAAGGCTAATTTCCCTAAAAAAAGTTCTGCTCCTAACACAAATACTCCTATCCAACATTGTCGGTACATAGGAAAAGATTAGTATATTTTCCTTACAGTTCGAAAAAGATCATCTTGTTTACTTATGGCATCCCTTGGTGCAAATAATTCACACACACACACACACACACACACACACACACACACAAATTTCACATTTAATAATCATCAACATCATTATTTGAACCATACATATATACATGCATACACACACATACATACATACACACACACACACACACACACACACACACACACACACACACACACACACACACACACACACACACACACACACACACACACATACATACATACATACATACATACATACATACATACATACATACATACATACATACATACATACATACATACATACATACATACATACATTCATCCATACATACATTTGACATTACGAATCAACATCGTTATTTTAACCATACATACATATATACATGAGTACACGCACTCACATGTGTGTAAATGTAAAGATAAATTGGTCATATACTGACGTTAAAGTTATAATTGAAATTAAAACGATATAAATACGAAGTGCCAGACTACACAAATTAAAAAATAGACATCAAGACTTAAGAATGTTTACATCCTTATCGTTTGTATTTACAAAAGCCCCATTCCAAAGCTAATGTGTGTTATTTTCTACATTTCCTTTGTAAAAGTCTGTCAATATTAGACCAAAATATTTCAATATCCATTGTTTAACCAAATGATACTATGACAGTATAGAAATGGTGGCTATGTATACTGGTTACTATGGATACACCGTGAAGATGGTAATATCTTTTAGGTATCACGATACCAATTGTTTTTCCATAGACCTCAATGCTAATATTTGGAGAGATAAATATATTTTTTATCCTAATTTAGCGTGCATCTCACACACTGTTATAGAGAACAAAGTTAGATTGTCAATTTGACGGTGACAAAACCAGATGCTCCATTGCATTTAAGAGAGATAACTCTATTGGAACTAGACAGGGGTATGAGTTATTTAGTCACAACATACATATTTTCAGTCATGTGTATTACATTTTAAAAAAAAAATAAAAAAAAAAAAATTGATCTATTTAAGAATTAGCATAAATTCACATGTTGCCAAGAGGCTAAACTTTCTTTTAAAGCTTAACAGAAAGTACAACTCATACATAATCCACCAATCACAGCTAGTGTTGTTGTTTTTCTGATTGCAATGTTCCCTACACCTTAAACTCCACCCACATGAACTTGCGCAAATGGTACCGTTATACCTGAACGTTTTGTCCAGAACTTGCCACGCTAGAAATTATCCAATAATTAAACATTCCAGCTCCGATTATTAAGAATATACAAACAATGGCTTTTGGTGTATCTTTAACAAATATGAACAACAAAACCTCATCCCTAATGAAAACACAGTATTCTCTTAAATATGCTTTTCTATGCAAAACATTCTAAGATCATTTGTCTGTAGCTTGTGATTAGGTCACGTCATTTTCTCTCAATCGATATCACCAAATCATTAACTTTAGGGTATACAAAATTCGTATATTCACCTAAATCGTATCTATCATAATCTATGTATTGATTCATTGTCTTGGTAATTAAGACCGAAAATAATTTTCTTGCTGAATTTTCCGTCTTTTGAATGATAATGCTTGGTGAGATACCGAGAAATTAAATGGGTGAAATTGAATAAAACATAACAAACATTTTTAAAAAAATTCCAACAAGTGCTTGACAGCATAATTAGGATACCCTCTTCCACCCATGCTTGCTAGGAGCCAGCTATCTCTTGAAATTCTACATCTCCAAACTGGTCGTCTTTATACAGTTTGGAGAAACATTGATTTTGTCCAATAGTAAAGTCATATTGTTGTGGAGGAATTTGCCACAAAAGTCGAATACATCTTGAAAACGTTTGTTCAGTGGTATGTGGAAAGGGACATGAAGAAATTGAAAGCCTTGCAAACTAGACTCATTTAGGCCAACAATGTAAACTTTGCAATAGACAAAGAACTAATGTTGGTAAGTGATGCCCACCAAATAGGTTGATAAGATTATGATAATTTAGACAAGACATAGTCAAGGACGAGTTCAAGAATTGCATCCACAAAGTATACCAAGATCTATATCATTGAGGGAAAAAGGTAACACGTTAGAAATGCTGCTTTTACAGCTAATGGTTATTTCGTTGACTAACAAAGTTTCGTTCGTCAGGAAGTTTTCCTCTCAGCTGAATTTTGTCAAAGAAAATCATTTCAGTCTCTTACGATTACCAAATCTCAATCTGACAGCTTTAGGAATGAAACGTCAGATACGACTAATCAGAAATCATTAGATCTTCCGTGTGCTTAAATTCCAAGAAGCGAGAACACTTATTAACAGGTACGTCTTCTTTTATTGAAATTTTACCCGCTGAGTCATGCAAATGTGACAAATGATTTCAATCAATATGTGTTTTGCTGTGCTTCGAAATTCACAGTGCCTATCAATACAAAACAGCATATGATAGATTTGTATATGGCGAGATATAATCAAAAATCATACTCAACATTTTCTTCAAATTGCCGAACCCATAACCATTGTGTTGAGTAAGATAATCACGTATTGTTGATTTGACAAATGTCGATATGCGTTTGATAAATTATAGGTCATTCTTAATTGTGCGCCAGTTCTTTCAGCTCCAGACTCCATTCATGTAAAATGTAAGATGACACAAGTGACAAAGGTTGACGGTGTATAATATCAAGAAGACAACGATTTTGTGCATCATACGTGCACTATTTCTAAACACATTAAATCTGCACTATATAAATTATTCCGCTATCTCGAAGGAGTGATTGTCTTTCATATTGGCTTTGCTGCAACATTGCATTTTTTTCAGCTCTTATTATTGTATTTAGGGATCGCAACTCCTTTACTGCAATCAGCAAAATGATAAAGAAAACTTAGAGATTGTTGGGATAGAGTTTGATGCTGCAGGGATACAATATTGATATCAAACACCTCAAGGGAAAATATAACCTGACTCCAGATACACTTTCAGGTATATATACGTTCTATGTTGTTATATTTTGTACATAAGTTTGGTATTCATAAATATTCTTGTGTGATTTATTTGTATATTCTCTTTGTTTTACCAATATGTAAAAAACGCTTCACTGCATATGTTTCATTTCAACATCTGTCCCTAATTGAAACATGTGCAAGTAAGGAAATAACTGGTTCTCACTAGTGACTTGGGGTGACGGAAAACCTGTAATAGTTTAACTGTTATCTATGCCATTAAAATAAGGAATATAAAAGAGTGAAAAGTAACACGTTTTGTAAAATGCAATACATAATTGATTTGCCTATACTATAAAGTGAAATGAAATACACATTAAAAAACCCAAATAATCATAGAATTATAGACACAAGTCCTAATAATTTAAAGTCCTTCATAAACTTGAGTGGAAATCCAAACCAATTCCAACGATGAATATGTTGCTGTGCTTGTGAAAACATCCATTGTCTTATTGGACCAAGAGTCTTCAGTTAAAACACAGTAGTATAATTCCTGATTTGAATTCCCTATAAATTCTAGTGAATGTCTTTCCATGGATAATATTTTATGAGTACCCAGTATTTCCAAAGAAATATCACTTCAACTGAATAATTTGATAAGAAATACATTCCAGCCAAATTAAACTGTTTGACACAACATTATCGCAAAACGATTTTGCTAAACCATAAATCACTAAGGAATAATCTTTCCAGTAACAAGATTATAAAATTTTCCACTTGACCTCAGGTCACAATCAGATTTATTCAAAAAATAACTTACCTATAGAAACATAACTAGACAGTTCTTAATGTTTACAAAATCAAATTTTAGCTATTATTAGAAAGCATGTTACTAAAAGTATCATATAAAACATGAGTTATATCAGATACATTAGGTAAATTGAAGACAATTAAAATAACAAAGCCAGACCAAAAAAAATATTTACTTCTATTAATAATCATCCTCATAATAAACCCGTACGCACAGATAATATTTTAGCTATGTATTTGCTGTTTGCATAATTTTAAAGAACAATGAAAAATTCATCAGTTCAAGTATAAAATAAACTTGAGTTTGGACAAGATTGACTCCAACATAACATATTACGCTATAAGAGCATAATGAAATATTTTTAAAAAAAATTATTGAAAAAAAAAACAACTAACAAACAAAGGAAACTAAATATACAAAGCAGATCACATTATTTCTCATATCTCACTTTTTATTATGTGTCCCATTTTATTGACTACTTAATTTATACACAGGGTACTTTCTCAACTCGTCAACCGACAATAGGATTCCGAGCTTTGTTAAAACGTAGATTCTAACTTCAATTTCCAGGTGAAATCATGTATTTTAATTTAATGCCTTTATTTGTATTTATTATATATTTCATAGTGAGATGCTGGAATATATTAGTGGAGTGAAAGGTATATCGCCACAATGGTCATATCACTTTTATCGCCACGCTTTCGATGTCACATTCATACCTACATTTTAGCGATTTTGCAAATATATAGCCCTTATATATGTTACTAAAGCCTGTATTTCTATACAAAGTCCTATTTCATTTTTCTTCTGCTTATGTTTGTCTGTCTGTCTGTCTCTCTTTCTCTCTCTCTCTCGTGAAAATTAACGTGGATCAAAAACTAAAAGAAATGACGAAACAACAATAGGTAATTCAAATATTTAAATATATTTACAGTTGATCTCAGCGTTGTCGCTAGGGTTGGTGTCACCCATTGCGATAAACTCATGGTGTCACCCCTCCGATTAGGCCGAGCAGTGTGTGCGCTGTAAAAATTTGCAATTTTTCATTTTGGTGTCACCCCTCTGGGATGGTGTCACCCGGTGCAGTCCGCACCCCCCTGCACCCCCCTAGCGACGCCACTAGTTGATCTAACATTACAAAAACCTGTAATCTCTCTCTCTCTCTCTCTCTCTCTCTCTCTCTCTCTCTCTCTCTCTCTCCGCATCAGTAAATTCAAATCTTAAAACGAGTCAACTGTAGACACTGTAGTTTAAATTTATGCTATCACAGAATGCCTAAAACCAAACTCCAATATATTATCTGTCTATATTTAGCTTTCAACATCAATCATGAAAACTGGCAGTGACCAAACTTGACATTATCATTGATGTCAACAATTGAGTATTGTAAACCTGTAATACTCTAGCTGATTAAAACTAAGTATAAACTCGTGATTGAATTACAATTTGTTTATGTAGTAATTTTAACTGACGTGACTATGGTGGTTGACAACGATGGATTATCAGTGTTGATATTAAACCAAATTAGAAGACAATCAAATATTGGAAAATCATTTGCTCTCTATCCTGACCAATGCAGCGAAAATTACGTTTCGTTGTCGATATTTACCAATCTTCTTACAGTGACAGCCGGTCTTTTCTATTTATCTGGTTACCCAAGCATCAACAGCATGGAATATGTTCCACTGGGGTCACGTGACCACCTTTGACCTATGCTGCTGACGCCCATGGATATGTTGTTGTTGTTATGTGCAACAGTGTAATTAAGAAACAAAACCGCTTAAGCTTTCGAATCAAATGACAGTTATTTTAAGTTTATGTTTTAATGTGGAGAAGTATATATATTTGTCGCATCAAATTATATTATGTTTTGTTTGGACCAAAATTAAGACTAAATAAAGTATATATATGAAGTGTAGTGATGTTTGTATCGTTCATATACATGTTTCTCTAATAATAAAAACAAATGTCTATACAACAATGGACGAAATGCAGTTCAAAAGAAGGACGAATAGATGGATAGATAGATAGATAGATAAATAGATAGATAGATAAATAGATAGATAGATAGATAGATAGATAGATAGATAGATAGATAGATAGATAGATAGATAGATAGATAGATAGATAGATAGATAGATGGATGGATGGATGGATGGATGGATGGATGGATGGATGGATGGATGGATGGATGGTTGGATGGATGGATGGATGGATGGATGGATGGATGGATGGATGGATGGATAGACAGAATATAGTACGTTGGGTTTCTTATATTTTTGAATATATGACGTTTTGTTTCTTCTTTTTTTGAATGCTGGATGTCGAGGTTCTTATATTTTTGAATATAGGACATTGGGTTCCTTATATTTTTGAATATATGATGTTGGGGTTTGAACTTCTAAAGTTTTGTTATCTTTAAAACCGTCTTAATATATCATTCGTTTAATTATTGGCACAAGTTTGCATGAAATTTTTATTATTGTATAAAACATGATGAAACTACATTCCTTGCCAGAACAAAGGTTTATACGCATCATCAGCCAATATGCACCTGTGTTATGTTTCAAAAAAACACAGATGATATGCACGTACATTTTGTATTCGAAGTGATCAGGGGATCCACAAATTTTGTTTGGGTTTATCATCATATTATTTCTCCAGTATAGTAAGGACGTAAAGGGTAATCTGTGGTTTCTGCCGATTGATTTGAACCAAATTCTAACTGAAAGCATATTTAAAGTATTCATTCATCAGAAATATAGGGTTTAGCATTTTTGTAAATTCGTATGTCAACTGACAAGAAGGATACGACAATCCATATCAAAGTTTATATTTATATGTTTTCATTTTCATGGTGGTTTTGTATGTTGTAAAACGTTTAGAGCTTCTAACGATTATACGTGATGCGAAGTTCTCATTGTCATTATTTATTATTATTATTATTATTATTAGTGGTATTATTATTATTATTATTATAATTATTATTATTATTATTATTATTATTATTACTATTATTATTATAACTGCTCCTATTAGCTTGAATACGTGTACACTAGCATATATATTGTATTCATTCTTGAAATATTAATAATAATAATAATAATAATAATAATAATAATAATAATAATAATAATAATAATAATGAGAACTTTGTATCGCGCCTAATAATTATTGATATGACTACAGAAAAACAACAAGCAATATTCATAAAATTGTAAAACATACAAAATGCTGAAACATATTTAAGGTAGAAAACATTATTACGTCTATAAGTTTGTTCTTGCAGTCGATAAAGACGAGTTTTAAGAGCACTCTTCAAAGGGATCCCTGTGCCAGTGTGTCTAAATTCTATGGGCAAAATTCATTCCAAATTTCAGGGCAAACGAACGTTGTCCATATGATTTCGTTTTCATTATGGGAAAAATGAGTATACGATTGTCAGAAGAGAAGCGGAAGTATCTTGCTTGTGTGTACACATGGGTGAGGCCAGATAGGTATGTTGCACTGGAATCCGTCATTACAACATAGGACAGAAAACGAAGCTTGTGTTTGATTCTGGATCAAATGGAATGCCAGTGTATGGTACATAGCAGCTGGAAGGTGTGCTCTGATCGTGGTACTCTAACAATGATCCAATCAGCAGTGTTTTGAACATTTTGAAGTTTCTGGAGTAGATATTGAGACGAACCAGAAATAACTGAGTTACAACAATCCAGTCTTGAAAGTACTGTATCAACTGAAATATATTTGCGAATGGAGCCGATGCAGCGCAGTTCAAGTTATTCAGCGTTGCATATATTCAGGACATGTTGATGCAATGCGAGAATACTGTCCAGAGTAACACATATATTTCATATTGACTGCGAGAATTTAATGTTGATGTTGCTGATATTTAGTGTTTGATAAATTGTATGTGAATGAGGAAGTCCTTGCGTTGTAATCAGCATGGCTTCAGTTTTATCCTCATTTGTCTGCATCTTGTTACATGTTATCAATATATGTCACGTCTAAAATGCACATCTCTACTCCTAGAATGTTAACATCAACTTCAGTTGGGTAGCTAGATTTGTATACTTGAGTAGCATCAGCGTACAATCGGTGAAACACTGAATGATGATATATGACACATGAGAGCGGCTGACTGCACATTATGAACAGAACATGTCCAAGAACACAACCCTATGTTAACATCACAACATAGATCAGCTGAGCTGGTATGTATCCACTTTGCAAATATAATTGATGTCATGTTGATTAATTAGGACTTGCACCACAGTAAGGCTGTAACAGTTGTGAATACCAAATACATGCTGGAGACGGGTAGGATAGTATATCATGGTAGATTGTGCCAAATGTTGCAGACTGTAAGGTTTCTGCTATCCAAAGCAAAGAGAATGTTCAGTAATTAGGCAAGGGCGAGAAGAAGACCGTACATTGCTGAAAAGGCTGTTTGAAATCAAATGAGATACAAGTTGGGTTAGAACAACTTTTTCTAAGTTTTGTTTTATATGAACGGGAGATTATAAACTGGACGGTAGTTCGTTAAATCGTCATAGTCAAGTGTTGGTTTTATCAGCACAGGCTTTGCGATGGCAGTTTTGAAAAATGATGGGAACTCCCCGGATGAGAAGGGAGATATTAATAACATCAGTTAGTGATGGCAACATTGTGTCTCAGTACTAAAGCAGCTGTGATGTTGGAAGTTGATCAAATTCACATCACTTTAGTGCACTCTTCATCACAATTTTCGTACTAAATTAATATAGACAGGTTTAAATGGTCCTAATGGTTATCGCTGAAATTCTGTACCGTAACTGTATAATAACTACGATTTAACTGAAGTTGTGTTCTCAAGCTTATCTCGAATGGTTTGTACTTCATCACGGAAGAAATTTGCAAATAGGTCCGGAATGTTTCCTGGAGAGAAGGTAGTTGGAAGTGGTGTACATTTGTTCCTTGACATAAGTTTGTTAGTTATCTCGAAGAGCTCTCTGCAGCTGGAACTGACCGTGATCTTAGTAATGTAGTGGGATAATTTGACTACATAGACTATGTTTTTGACGTTCTTATTAGCGGCTTCATAGATTGGTTTATAAATAGGCGAGTCTGGTGGAAAGGTAAAGCCTCCCTCCTTTACGGCGATGTCGTTTAGCAGCGTGAAGCTGGTCATTAACACTGCTATAACATGGAGAACACTTGAATTGATAATCTGCACTTGATTACTGTGTAATGTTTTTTCAATCAATGAACGTGGGCAGCTCTTGAGTTGTGCTACTGTATTACGCACACAAGTTGTTATATTTGAATTCATGTCATGCCTTAGTTTGGTTCCATTTATCATACGGAGGTTTCTCTGAGTAGCAGAAAAAGGTGGAGGGTGAGAGACTGATGCGTACAGATGGAATATAATGCAGAGGGGATCTGATGTATGTTCGTGGGAGAAAGCGGTGGACCTTAGAATATTATCATCAGGTCTATCAAGAATTCAGTCTTAAATGTGACCATGTTTATGATTGGGTTGGTTAACGGACTATTTAAGGTTGAAAACATGATTGGAATCTATGCGTTGTTATGTGTATGAGTTTCCAGGATAGTAAAAGTGAAAGTTGAAATCTCCATGAATAATTAGGCTGCAACCTATTGAATATCCATACTCCCAAAATTTCGGAAACTGCTCCAAAAAGAGAGATTCAGTCAGCTTGTTTTTTGATAATAGGAGAAGGGGAGTATAGACAGAAAACATGGACTGACCATTGCTCTAGCTTGAGTGTTGTTTGGAATCGTTCAAACGATGTGTGACAAAAATGGAAGACTGTGTTGTACTTAAGACATTTTATCATGGAATTCTTTGTGGTGACAGCAATTTCACATCTACGAGAGTGGCGGGTGAACGATTTGATGGAGTAAACGGTTGGTGTTAAATCTGTGCACTTCGGCGCATCGCCTAATGTTTATAGGCATGTTTCTGTCAGGACGAATACGTCTATATTCTGGTCGTTGAGAAAATTAACTATTTATGTGCGCATTTTCACATTGGGCGTTGCAAATACAACACGCAGTGGTATCTCTGGGACAGATGACTCAATGGTTGACGGCTTAAATATGGATTTTGACCAGGTCATCAAAATTAACGGCCGAATGTTTAAATTATTAATCTGCAAAGCGTGAAAAGGAGATAACTGGAATTATTGTTCCAGTTCTACGCAGGCCTGCGTTAAAACAACGTTGCTTTTCTCGAATCCGTTTACATTTAAGTAACAACGAATTTAATATCAGTTCTTTTAGTCTTGAGCACAATATAGTATGAAGAGCCTAGCTATGGTCTTTAAAAGCAATGAATGAAGGTCCATCATATCGTAAGCTGGTTGACTGGCGAACACGTGTTAGCGGTTTGTGCAAACAGAAAGGAAAGCTTAACAGTGAAGCAAGACCGCTGAGAAAAATTATGATGTTTTCGTTTCCAAAACAAGGAGATGAAGAAGCACATAATACTGAACGGCCAATGCATGATGAAACACAATAATGTAGACGACGATAGACAACAAGCACATATATCATGAAAAATAGCACAAAAACGGAAGATCTGCGTCAAACCGGTTAAGCGGTAGTAGCCTTCTTTCCGGAAGTCCATCAGTGTCCTGATGTTTGTTCGATGATATATCAGCCGAGTCGTTCTATCTCTGAACATTCTGTTTCGATGGCTTCTGTGGATTATATCTTGCTGTGTTTTCTATAAGTTATATGGTAATGTAGAAAATTATGGTTATATTACGATCATTATTAACCTCATGTTTATCTTTAAGCCTTGTTGGTAATTCTTTTCACTGGTTGGTATTTATAAAAATATAACGTCAAACAATAGTTCTTCATTAAATAATGTATTTATTATGTTCGGATCCAATGGTAACTGTAGCATATAACATATCCTTCTATTTGCATTGCATTTAAAATCTATCTAGGATGGGTAAGTCCGTAAGACCAAAAAACAAAAAATAATTCTTATGCATCATGTTTTCATTATGAATGAAAATAATAAGTCCAGCTGGATTTATACAGATTAAAGCGCTCTTATTTATTATCATGCAATATTTTTTTCAGTTTTATCAGACTCGTTCTTTATTTTTGTGTGTCAGTGTGTGTGTGTGGGTGGGGGGACCAGACAGATGCCCTTCCCCTCCCCATATTTACAAAAACTGAAAAAAATTGTTTTCATGTGTGTTGTGTTCCCAAGATGTGTTGTTCATGCTATTTTTTTTTATTTCCATTTAAATCTTTCTAACTTTTTTTCCCATCGGGATTATATATTTTTGAAAAGGGTATTTCTTAAATTTTCTCTAATGTTTCAATAGGGTGTTTCCTCAGAGTTGGTTTTGTCACCATTTCTGGGTTCCTTCCCTAGTATGTTTTTTGTTGACTCTGGCTAAGGGGTCCCCTATATCCAGTGTATGCTATTAGTGTTTTTGCTATTTGTCTGAGTACTATTGTATACATATTGTTACGTGCTTAGGCTCGAATAAGCAGTAACACGGAAAGTATGAAAACTAACAAGCTTTTAAAATGTAACAATCGAATTTATTAAGCACATTTTTTTTCATAAAATAAATAAACTTACGGTTTTAGAGAATCAAATCCAACATTAATCCAATATAAAATTCACAAAAATTATACACTAATGGAATTGCAAGAGTCCTGATAAATAAATGTTCTAATTGTTCTAGGTTCGAATCTTGACGATGTAATCCGAAATGGCTGACGATGTCGCGTGATGCAGTTCTCGTTTTCAAAATAATCCAAATGAAAATCATGATCACATGTTCTTTTCCAAATAAATAAAATAATTCCTCCTGCTACCAGAAAATGGCACAATTTACAGTACAAGGTAATTAAAATTATTACTCAAACAGAAAACACAACTTAATATCATAAAAGCCCAACACCTACTAAATTGTTCTCTTCCAAACAATAATTTATATACCTGTTTTTACGTAAACAAGGGATCACGTGTTTTTATGGAAGTTCATAGAATGTCAAAGAAAGAGTGTACGTTCATAAAAAACACGTACGAATAGAATGATCAAGATGAGAATAAACCATTTTTCAAACCCAAGAACTAAAAATAAAAAGATGTCAAGTGGATTTAGCCAATAATTTTAGAAGCTTCTTGACACTGTCTGAAGCAGGGTCAGGAATTAGGTCAACAAGCCAAGGTCAAACACATGTTTACAGATAAAGTATGGTCATAGAGATTTTTCTAGAATAATCTCCCAATTAATGAATTTTAAAGGCAAAGTGACAAATTCGGATCTGACAATTAAAAATAAATAATTTAAATCACATATACGTAACAATATATATATATATATATATATATATATATATATATATATATATATATATATATATATATATGTGTGTGTGTGTGTGTGTGTGTGTATGTGTGTGTGTGTGTGTTTGTTGGATATCCTTTCCCATTTGAAATATTGTTAAGATTTTGTGTTCACCGATTAGTGACCCGGACATAAGCAAATCGTCACTTTATTCTTTTAATTCATCATAAATGTTTATTACAAGAATTTTGAATTTTGAAGCAAAGTCCGTTGTGCTATTACCGATTTATTTTTCCACTATATAAAAACCCAAATAACTTATATTTATTCTGTGTCGTCTTTGCTATTGTTTTGTCTATTTCAATGATTGAGACCGACTCGAGACAAGTTATGTATATGTATTTACTCGTCCTATATACTCCTTCTGATAGTTAATTTGTGTTATATTATTTACCTTTCATTATGGAAATCAGACTAAGTGTTATTGGATTTAAGTTCGTATAATCCTTGGTATTGGTCATTATAATATTCATTATTAGCGTTTGAATTAGGTCTATTTTGTAATATCTATCTATCTGTTTATCTATCTCTAAGACTTGTCGACCGTTGGGGCACCAATGATGACCTGACAACCAGCTTCCTCCATTCAAATCTGTTCTCTGATAATCTCACTGTGTCACTCACCTTCAGTCTTGTCCACTCTGAGATGTTATCCTCCCATCTTTTCCTCTGTCTTCCTCTCCTTCGACCTCCCTGCACAGTGCCTTCCATGATTGTCTTAGGAAGACCTGTTGATCTTGTGACATGTCCATACTATTTCATTTTGCGTTTTTTCACAATGGTCAATAGCTCTTTATAGGGTCCAATGGCTTGCATAATTCGGTCTCCCACTTCCTCATTCGTGACATGATCTCTATATGAAATGCCAAGCAACCTTCGATAGCATCTCATTACAACAGCTTGCATATTCATTTCGAGATCCGCTGCGATGGTCCATGACTCACGGGCATATAGGAACACAGATGCAACAAAGCAGCGCATTAGTCTGATTTTTGAGCAGAATGAGGTATTTCTTTCCTTCCAAACTGTCTTTTTCCTTGAAATTGCCGTTATTATCAGCGCAATCCTGCGCAGAATTTCTGGTTTTGATCCCTCGACTTCCACGATGGCTTCTAAGTTCTTGAATATTATTAATTGTTTCCAGTTTTTGGCCACTAATCATGATGTCAGTGTTGAAGCCACTGGTATTGTTGGTCATCATTTTGGTCTTCTCTGCACTGACGTCCGTACCAAAAGCAGTAGCTATCCTGTCCAGTTTTCCACCAACTGAGCGAGCTCCTCCTCATTACCTGCAAGGCCATCGATGTCATCAGCAAAGGGCAGATTCGTTATTATTCTGCCTCCAATACTGACAGTTCCTTCATTGTCTTCCAGTCCATCTGTCATAATTCTTCCAAATAAAATGTTGATGAGAGTAGGTGAAAGCAAGCAGCCCTGTCTGAAACCAATCTCCTATTTGACTGTTTGAGCAAACTGGGCTGGTGGTCTTGCTGTAAAGGCTTTCCGTGACTTTGATCAGGTTAGCATTGATATTATACAGCTTCGTGGTGGACCAAAGGGCTGCATGCCATACCCTGTCAAAGGCCTTATTAAAATCTATAAAAACATGATAAAGGTATTGTTGGTGCTGGAGATATTTCTCACATAGTATTCTCAGGATGAAAATCTGTTTAGTTGTGATTCGTCCTGGTCTGAAGCCCGCGGCTTCAGTCTGTTTCGACTGCAGGGACATGTTTTGTATCTTATATGTTTTCAGCATGTTCTTATATTTTCCAATTTCGTTGTATTTGTCATTTGTTGTTCTGTAGTGTAGTCATATAATTATTGAATTTTAAAGATCTTAGAGCCTCGAAAGATTAGGCGCTATTCAAAGTCCTCATTATTATTATTATTATTATTATTATTATTATTATTATTATTATTATTATTATTATTATTATTAGTAGTAGTAGTAGTAGTAGTAGTAGTAGTAGTAGTAGTAGTAGTAGTAGTAATATTAGCATGACTTTGATTGAGTGGCATATAAGGATGAAAGTACGACAGTTCTGACATTGTTGCAAAATGCCTTTGCCAAAACATTTATTTAATACAAGCATTAATTTGAAATTTAGTTTTCTTTTGAATTTACTTCTTTCAGTCTATTTCTTCTGATCTTATGTATAATAATACCATGTCGGATTCATCAAGTTAAGACATTGTACATACCTTTGGTGTTGAGTCATAAGCTGCTCCAATGATTGGCTACCTTTGGTTTGTCACATTTACAATGCCTTAAAGTTGTCATTTTATTTTATATTTAATTTACTACGTTCGTATCTATATACAACATATTATTTTGCAGAACAATATTTGCTCCACATGCCAAGCTTAACGTTTTAAGTGGTTTATTGTTCAATGTCTTTGCTAATTCAGATTCATCAAAAATCACCTGGCTAAATGTATAACGTCCTTTTCACCACATCTTATTAACAGGCAAATGTCTTTTTATTATTATTATTATTATTATTATTATATATATATATATATATATATATATATATATATATATATATATATACAGCAGGTGTAACCTAACTGTATTATTTCAAAAGTAGTATCTGATTATATATTTGATAAAAATGAATGCCGAACATGAATGGATGCTTAAGGTAATGGCTGGATATAATATTAGTTATGATAGGTCGATATATATGACTTCAAATAGAACTTGTCATCTTAATTATGGATGAACATATTCGGTTATCTATAATTTGACACATTTTCAACATCAGAATACTAAATATGTCAGACGGTTAAGATTTATAAATATACATTAAATTTTGCAGAAGGACATGTACAAAATATTAACTGAAGCGATTATGTTTTTAAAGTGCTATTAGGTGACATTGCAGTACATAAATTGGAATATATAAAGGAGAACATATTAATCGGATATATTACGCTAAGGAGTTATCGATAAGCATTTGTATGTGTACAAGGTATACCCGATTATTAGAGAAAATGAATGAACGGAAGAACAAAACGGATGTGAATTGGAGGCGAACATTATAATACATTTTAAAATATTGATCAGCAAACTATGGACAGATATTGTGACTTTATTTGCATTTGCTTTTAAGGTATCAACACCTCTATTTGTATTGAAACATATGTGAAGATATATATATATATATATATATATATATATATATATATATATATATATATATATATATATATATATATATATATATATATTATTGTCATTCACACAAACACACGCACACACACACACACACACACACACACATATATATATATATATATATATATATATATATATATATATATATATATATATATATATATATGGATGGATCGATGCATGGATGGATAGATAGATTTATGTAAATATTTTTACAGTTGTATGGGAAAATATTAGCGAGTTTTCCTGATTGATTTACTGCACGACGTTGTGAGTACAGTATATCCATCCAAGAAAAAGAGTTTATATTTAACCATACAAATGCAATATACTTTTTATGATATGCTCATATTACTTTTATTACATGGTCATTTTCTTATTCTGCCTACGACTTAATGAGAATACAAAAAATGCATTTCAAGAAACAAGGTAACTGAATTTAAACCATGTTCCAATCAAAATACACAATCAAAGCTTTATTTAGTGTACAGCAACGGCATTAATGAACACATAACTCCGCCCAGGTAAATTTGAACTTAGTCGCGTTAGACATAACGTTTGAAAGAAAATAGCGTTCTGGTCTACATAACATTGAAATTTAGTTTCATATTCTGAAGATATGCGCACTGAACATTTTTCATTAGACTGAATTAAACAGATATTCGTACTTCTGTCGAATCGGCTAAACTTCGTGGCAATCATTAGATTTTTCTGTATCAATTCTACATTACGTATATCGGATTTTAGCAGCGAGTGCGTAGCGTGCTTCTGTTCTGTCATTGAATGTTTGAAATCATAATGTGGGGGAAAATAGTAGGCCTTTTCAATTGCAATTATCAGCAGGACGCAACATAATTTAATGTTTATTTCATTTTTAGTGAAGTACGTTCGATGTAATTGCAAGTTGAATGTAATCGAAATTAAAATACAATTTTGAAATGTGTAGTCAAGCTTGATAACCCATGACATGCCTCATGTAATTCGGATTTGCAGAGTCAATAAAGTATATTTTGAGCACTTTAGGTTGTAAAGCTGTAATTATAAATTATGCCATTCTTATTACCAGCTATAGAAGCAGCAGGTAGGGCGAATAGGACAACCTTTTATTGAGGCGTCCATTTGAAAAGCCAAGACTTCCTCCAAAATCGTAAAAATTAAAATTTCCTTTTGGGGACGCAAAGTATTTGTCGCACCCTCATTGCTACTATGGGGTTAGAAAAATCTTTTTTACGATGAAAGTCCTAAGACGAAAATCCTTTTAGGATTTCACAAACAGACTAATTTGTAAAACCTCACCTCTTAAATCAATCAGATTATTGGATTGGTCAGTGAGTTTGAAATTAATTATCGTTAACGAATCATTATGACATCGCATATAGACTGGATTAGTTGGATCCTCAGTTATTAGAAACCCTGGAGGGGCTGTTGGTGCAAATTAATATAAAATATATCCTTGTTGAGCTTGATTTGATCTTTCCAGATTTATTTGATAAACTCTTTGGATAACAAAACACACTAAATTCAATGCAATCACCGAAGATATATTGAAGTTTTGAGGAGAGATATGCCTCCCTCTACCGTCTGGGTCATTATTATGCTTGAGGATTATTGTTTTTTTTACATGCGTCGTGAATCCGTTTGAAACCATCATCGATGGCATTATTGAGTATTTTCCTTAGAGTTGCTACATCGATGTATCCAGGAAATCTAAATTGAGATATATTATCCTCTCTTAACGAAAAAGCAGTTAAAATTTGTTGTCGTTGTTCTCCTGTGCTATTAATCACCATTTTTTATGTTCAGTTATGAATATAATCTGATTTAATATTTCTACGTTTTTTGATAATTTTTCCCGGTTATATAATTATCAACTCTATCATGTAGAATAGTTTTATGTCTGTCAAATGTATAATAAAAAGCACCAAACCAGTGTTTAAAATCGACATCTTTTACTGAACCAAAATATTGATAATCTTGTTCATTTTTATTAAAAAACGTCCAAAGTAGATGATTTCTTTCACCACTGATGTAAATTTCGATTTTGTTTCCCTCCATTTTTTTATTTTATCTATATGAGTCTTAATTATTTACTTATATTCGCTATCTGTTGCATCGGGATATAATTGTTTATCAGAAGTAAAATCAGATTTTGTACGTTCGTTTAAATTTTGATAAGTTGGTGCCTGAGGTAGGTTTTCAGGCCATCTTAACACGGATCTTATCGAACTCTGATAGAGGTCTACGGCATACACGGGCGAGTTTATCTCAATCGCGGACGATAACGTCGGCTCATTAACCTTTGTAGCAATGCTGGGTTCTTTTCCAGTAATTGATTTTATTCTGCGTTGTAATTCATTACTTATTTGTTGGATTTGGTATGACCCAGACGGTAGCGAAACAACGTTCCAATCTGGAGTACCATCGGGTTTATTTTTACTCGCAAATACCAGGGAATTATTCTTTTGCTGACCATGGAATGAGTTTGATCTAATATTTGGCCAACTGGTATACTCGTAATTTTGCTAACTCTATCTCCTTAACTGGAACCGCAGTAGGGAAATTCACACTGAATTCAGGATTCGTTGAGGTTTTTGAGATCATTCTGGTTTTCACCGGTGTGGTATTTTCTGCTATTCGTTGAAGTAGTTCTTCCAATGTTGCCATTGTTATTATATTTGTGTTGCTTTTCTAATTTTGACATCGCGGAATCATAAACACGTACCATCTCTGAAAACTCAGTATCGGATATTAATGTGTCAAATAGTGACGACGATATTATCGAGGATAATTGTGAGTACGCGGTAGACACAACATGAAATTTAACTACGTAATCTTGCAGTTTACGCTGGCTGCATGATGATATTTTTTTCTTATAATTGAAATAATTACCCCGATTGTTGTCACCGCGGATATACAAATCGGGACGGTTACTGGAGCAATCATAGTTACCGACGATAATAATATACCAGCACCGGCGAGTACACTGGATACCGAATACACGGTTACATCAACGGCGGCGAGTCTTCGTCGGTATCTTTTTTATTTTTACTTGACACTCCTCACTGAGTGTTTTGAGTTTAGTTTGAAATTGTCTGACCTGATCATAGCGATACTGCTGTGATGAAATTTTATTTATTACAACATAATTCAATCAAGTTGTTTACTTAAATCCGCTACGAATTCCACATACCATGTTATTGAAACCCTAGCCAAAGTATTATCAGTTTATCAGTGGATGATATTGTGCATTGTTCAGTTCTTCCTTTGTCGACGATCGTTGATATCATATTGTTCACCCCAGATGAACTCGTTAATGAAATATTAAACTGAGTCGTTGATATTAGTGTTAATCGATTAAGACCCTTGACGGCTGCGGTGATATCTAATTTGTTGTTTGTAGGTGTCCACGCAAATGATCCGTATAGGATCGCGTACACGTTATTTATGATATTTTTTTTGTTCGTGAGGGACTTTTTTTCTTCAAGTTATTCTATCATCCTCGGTAGATCATCCCTGATGACATCGTTTATCGGTTTAATATCTTCGCGAACAACTTCTTTTCGCCGATTATTTGCTGTTATTTCATCGAGTTTTGTGATAATATCAGCGAGATCTATTTTAACAACATCGGGTTTCGAATTTTGTTTACCAAAATATTAATCAGTGGAGTCATCGCTCCTGTTAAAGTTTTTACGTAACGTAATAAATTGAGACACATGAGTGTCATACTCGGATCGCAACTTTGACAAATCATCCATGCAGGTTTTTATCTCTGTGAGTTTCGGTGTGGTCACCGGTTGATTTCCAAGAAAATCTAATAGAGGTTTGCCAATATTGTCAATTATATTTCTTTGTAATTCAGAAAACTGAACGAATTTTGTTTTATGGTCGTGGTATTCATCGCGTAGTTTTTAAATGGTTCTAAATTGTTAATTCTATCCACAATAATTGAAACAAGTACATCCTGTTTGAGTTTAATCTCCTTGGAAAACAACGCGATAGTATCTTCTACTGCGTCGCGTTGTTTAACTAAAATATCTTCAAGGGAAATATTACTAGTTTTCAATTTACCCTGACGATCTTGAAATACAACTATTTCATTGGGATCAACACTTGTAAAGGTCAACATCTCAGCTATTTCATCTTCGATCATTTTTTTTACGTCACCGGTTGCAGATATTTCCGTGGTTGTTTTTTAGGCTTGATAAAGATGTCCCCAAAATATCAATCATGTTATTCTATATTACATTCGTCTCTTTAAGTAATTCATTATTGCGTATTCGTAGACGACTTTATAAGGTGATTCAGATGATGCTGAAACCGCCATTAACATTTCAAGGATTTCTTGTCCACAAGAGTTTTCAAGTAAGCCCAGCATGGGTAACTCTGAATACCAAATAGGAACTGAAGAATCCAACTGGGATATATACTCAAGAAATCCTCCTTCTTCATAAGGAGGAAATCCATGCGGATCAAAATAAATGACACATTTTGGATGTATCACGTAACACACCCAATATACTCTAGATTTATTGCTAAAACCGATAGCAAGTATACCGGTTTCAAAGCTGTTTGGTTGTGTTGGTAATTGATTTTCCCTGAATATACCTCTGAAATATTTTATTGGGAGTTTCTTTAATATGTCAGCCGTGTTAAGAATCGATTTTTCAACTATGGGTTTTGGTGATATATCAATCATGTTAAGATTGGACTTTTCAACTATGGGTTTTTTTGTAATATGTTAGCAGAAACAGGTTTATAAAACTAAGCTGTTAGTTTATTCACTTGTTCGAATAACCTTCTCCAAACATCAATCATGTTTATTCTATATTACTTTCTCTCTAAAAAGCAATTAATTGTATATTCGTGTACGGTTTTATTGGGTGGTTTTCCCGATGATGAAATTGCGTTGAGGACATTTAATACTTTTATACCGCATATTGGTAGGTCATTCATTTTCTGTGTTGGTAGCGTAGAATACCAGATAGGAGCTTTTAAGTGGCTTATATAACTCATAGTTTTTTTAGGCGGCGCTAACCCATATAAATCGAAATAAACAATTGCACGCGGATCAATCGCGTATGCAACCCAGTGAGTTCCAGGTCCGCTGCTGTTATCGCGATTAATAATACCGGTTTCAACGCTGTTTGGTTGTTGTGGTAATTGATCTCTTATAAAGACACCTCTAAAGTTTTTTTTATCGCAATGACAGTTTATTCTGACCACCAGACATCTGATTGTGCTTCAGCGATATTGTGGTTCCACATTTGTTAGCTGATTCCGATTGCAATATTTTAATTTGACCAGGAGTTAACGTAACACTAACAAAACTGTATGACATTTTATTAATAACAGATTGATCTAATTGCTACATTACATATTTTTGAAAAATATTACACATATTCCACTAGTGCATCAACTACCTTCATTCATCCACCAACACCTTCGAGTAGCATTGATTTGTCGGTGAGAATTACAGCAACTGCTAAGTATTAGGGGATAGTGGCAGGACGGGTTTTAAGAGCTCGAACGTATATTTCAACGACGGATTGTCAGGTTAAGTCAAGATGTTCCAGCGAGAAGTAATAGATGGGATATAGTTTTCTAAAATCCAACTTTGATATTTGCAGAAAAGTATTCACATTATTATCGCGTCCCATTTATGACAACAAAAGATGATACACGCGTGCTATTCGGTTGGTTCTGTAATCAAGTGTTATATCCTGGGTTGGTTCCTGTTGATCGTTTACCTTCAACGAAACTTCATTACACCCAATTTGATCAAATATCATATGGCTACGTGTTTGTGAACCCAATCGCGCCTTATCCTGTAACACAATACATATATTATGCGGAGCTGAAACACCTTGTTTTGATGCCAGGTGCCATGTAAATGTAATTTCAATACAATAATCCATGGTATCAGTGCTCACTGTTAGCCAACTTAGTAATGATTTGCCGCCTGTACTCTTAAATTCATAGTAATTTTTGCTCTACACTGATTGATGGATTCATTATTGGCATTCACAGTGTTAGTTTAGTTATATTCACCTTGTCACGGTCATCATCCGGATTTGCAGGATCTGCTGGAATCCTCCAGATTGCTTCATCACACTTTCGCACGAGTGCTACTGTATGCTTCGCACCATAGATAACTGTTCTAACATTTCTGCAGAATCCAAATATACGATGTAGTGGAATCGCGCATTAGAATAATTTACGATCTCCTTCCCACATTGATATACGTGTTTCAGCTCCTAGATTGTAATTAGGATCATTATTTAGAATCATATCTTCGCCATTAGCAGCATCAACAGGAGGAACAGCACGATTCTTTGGTTGTCTTATTGTAACAGAATTGTTACCGAGAGGAGGGTGGATTAAATGAACAATACAAACACAATTTGTGAAAGAAAATATAAATTTATGTAATAAATTATAAATGAAAAAAATACAGATGTAACAACACAATAATTCATGCACTCAACCCACAATTACACTCACAACCATTCACAATACATGAACAAATTAAATAACAATACAAAAGGAATCACAAATGTAAAGGGATCTCTTGGATTATACACAGATCCAAGAATCCTTTACGAAAGTTAAATAAATGCAAGTATGATTTACGAAAAAAAAAATAAACACAAACGACAAACTATCTATCGCACGATGGATTGCGATAACTAGCACGATCATATACTTGTATTCAATCAAGTTGCTAGCTTTTATTGATATCTATGTGATCACTTGAAATATTATTGCGATCTGACATAAGCATGCAAATACAACAATGTATTAAATTATATTACAATTTCAATACACCTATGTGTCTCCCCTGTATAACCGCACGATTCAGCAACAGTTGAATCGTCTCCCAGTTTCCCCGAGAACCGAGGGTTGACCAATACTATTATCGGACGTTACCCTTCACGGATCCACCACAGTTATACGTTCAGACAACATACAACATCTACCCGAACCAACGGTTCCTCACTCCCCTAGATGTCGACCCGGACGTTTTACAACTCTAAGACAGCTCCGACACTCGGACTTCTAGCTTTCCGGATATTTACACGTTACACAGATGTTGACGAACAGACAGTTCGACACACAGACAGATACTTCAATTCCGTTTGCACAAATTAACGGCACAAGCACATTCAGATATTTATACAGAGATGTTCCAGAACAAACAATAGATGTCCCACAACAAATCAGACGATATCAAAGACGTTTATCAAAAGATGGTATCAGATGTGTTAACAGCTACGGTATCAGAAATGGTATCAACTACGTTAGCAGCTACGGTATCAGAGACGGTATCAACGATGTTATTAGATGCGCTATCAGTGATGTACTTCTACGGTATCAACGACGGAATCAGCTATAATAAACAAAACCAGACTAATAATAGTTGTCTCAAAAATAATCTAAGCTGTAGATTACGATATTTCATTTAAAGTCTAAAAGTGACTAGTAATTCCAAATATTCCACGTTCATTGCAATAAAGGCATCATTATACGAAATGATAATCTGAATAAAATTCACAATAAAACGAAATGTAAATTTAACACTCACCCCTTTGGCTGGAGATTGCAAGACGAGGTTATCTATCCTTTGATTAGATATTTTGGTTCCCGTAAATAATTATGAGAAATACTTCGCCTTATATACTCTCAATAGGTGAACATAAATCACATCGAGCTTGCCGTGCACCACGTAAAACGAGTATTTCGGATTTCATGTAAATTACAAATTGGCACATGCAAATCGTTACACGCCACTTAATCACCCCAGGTAATGCGTGTACGACGAAATCAAGAAAATGGTGAGTTTCGTTTGCAATTCAAGTAGAACAAAAATCAGTTCAATTTTCGCCTAATTCTGTGACACTTATAATATATGGAGTCGGTCCAGCGCGATCATTAATATCTTTAGCAAACATCACAGATGGACCCGCCGATCTTGTGTAATCATCGGAGTATCATGCCAACCCCACTGTTGTTGTGGCAACATCAACATCGTGTTCTATGGACTCGATTTCTCTGTTATCAATCATGTATCTAGTGCTGTTAAATAGCGCCATGATACCATTTTTGACAAAACCGACTTTGGCACCACGTAGATATGGTGCTGGTACAGCAGGAGTATAAGCAGCTGTTACAATTTATCCTTCTACTACGATAAACGCTTCAGAGGGTAGAAAGTATTTGCTAGTATACTGGACGTGAAGGTCGATTCGATATCGACTATTTGGTTATAATGCATTATAGGCATAATACTGATAATTAAGTAGAGAATCATTCTTCAGCACTGGGAAATCTAAATTAAACGCTGTGTCAGGATCCGATTTGAACATATTATTATATTTTTCTTGATCTAAATCGTGATCTCGCTCGCGATTTCAAACCACTTCCCGCTTTCATATTTGCAGCAATATTTTCCTGATGTTATATCCATCATTTATCAGTGATGCTCTATTCTGCTCCACTGCATTGTTCATTATTTTAATAGTACTTGCAGGCATAATATCCTTAGATGGTAGTGGCCCCAATGACTTTGTCATCAGTTTCCTTCGCCGCCGAACTAACGCAAATAGTTTTTCTTTAGCCGCGGAAAATGCCCACCCGGCAACATTACCAGCAGCGCTATTACCCTTATCACGAATAACATCAATAGCTTTCACTGATAATTTTTTTGCAATTGGTGCTATTTTGGAGCCATTCTTGCAAATAACCCTGCAATTGTATTACCGAGACCATCTCCATTATTCGCCCTATATACAGGCAATTGTGAGTTTACTACATAGACCATAGTTGGTTTTCTGTGGTTGTAGTGTATGATCATCTTATTTAAAAGCTATTCATATAAGCGTAAAATCGTAAACGATTTTCATCGTAAACGGTTTTCAACGAAGTCGTCAAATTAATCATTGTGGTAACCGTTAAAATCCTTTGGATTATCGGCTAGCTCATTAATAAACTCTCGATATACGTCAATGTCCATGATACCACCCTCAAATAGTCATCTGCAGATATCAGTTGCCTCGTTAATTACTTCCGGTGAGTTATTTCCAGCTCGTTTCCCCCCTACAAGAATTTCTAATCGTGATAAATCCCCGAATATATTACTAGGACAACTAACTAAACCACTACCTGAAACTCTGTTTTGGGTTACACTCTAAGAAAAGCCCTCCCCACTGCTACTACTATAACCGGTATCACCCTGTGTATCCCCCTCCTGACCTCGTAAATAGCTAAACAGTTCATCATTTGACTCATCTTGATCAGATGGCATTTACAATGATTGTTTATTATCATCGTCAGGTGGTAGTTGTCGTTGAGGTGAGAAAGATAATTTCTTTGAAGGCTATTGTCTTTTTCTTTGCAACCTTTGCGGTTATTGTATTTTTGTTTTTAGTTCTTCATATTGATTATACACTGTACTCACCATTTCTAGATATCCAGTGTATGATGTATTTGTTGTATCAATTAGACTTGTGTTAGTTTAGATTTTGTAAATCACATCACCTCAATGATTGGTACTTTTAATATACCCGTGTTATTCTGTTATCAACATTTATTCCGTTTTCATAAGTCGCAACAGCAAACGCAGGAATTTCCGCTTTATCAGTCATGTCAATTGCTGCTAAGCCCTTCTCATTAAATCTCGCACGTAAGTCCTCTACTATTTTTCCATTGGTTTTTTTTTATCAGGAGGTGGTTTTGTTAACAACTCTGATGTATGTTTTCAGTTTCCCCTGCTATGTTTTCAAGCACAGAAGGAAAAGGCGCTCCTTTTCTTTTTCCTTCCTCAGGAGTATCTCCCCATATTGCTCTTTCAGTGGTTGATACGACGTCTTTTGTTGCTGTAGTAATAGGTTTGAATAGCTGTTGAGTGTCTGTAGCAAAATCTCTCTGAAATTCTTGTCTCGTTTGGAGCATATTTCGAACAGAATCACGAACTGGAATAATTTTCTTAATCGCATCTAATCGTTGATGTGCCAATTTAGTTGTCAGTGTTTCACCCACCATGATAGATTAATGTACAATCTAACTGTAGTGATTTTGTCACCATTGAAAAATTCGTAGATTGCTTCACCCACCCCAATTTACTACATTATGGCCGCGTAGTGACGAAGTCACCAGTGACAAACGATTGACAAAGTCACCATTGCTTAAATTAACGTGCAAAAAAATCGTCTATAGAATTTTGTTCTAGTTGAGTAAGCCAACATACCTGTTTTAGGTGAGTAAGTGCAATACCTGTCTGTTTCATACCTTGTATTACTCATGTATATATGTTGTGTTTTACTGTGTTGAGGCAATCAAGGGGTGACATTTTGGTGGATAATCTCTTTTATTGTTTTGATTTTCGAATTAATTGTACGTTGGATTTTATATTGCTGCCTCAATTTTTTTCTTATTTTTTCGACAACAGTGAATAACGGGACGATCTTATCGATGTCGCTACAGAATGCAAGGGAGTCATAAATAACGTGCTGAATTCGCTTGATTAAAGAGTACGATTTTGGTAACACGTATTTATTACTTCGAGAATTATCTTCAATATCTGGAAAATCAGAAAAAATCTGATCACAGTTTAATTCATCTTACAATTGAATTCCTTGATTTTTCAAATAAAAAATTTCGGTTATAATCTCGTTTATATTTTCAGAAATCATATATATAATGATATATTATATTTCTAATTTATTTTTCAAAAACAAAAGACATGATGGTCAATTTTGTGACCCATTTTTTGTATGAACACCGTTCGCAATAAGGTGTTATTCATATCTTATTGCGTTTAGAGATATATATGAAGGTTATATATGATGATGAAAAAGGTGTTATATACATATTTGATAAAAAAGACAGCACAGCCTTTTCAACTCCCAATTCGAGTGTTATGGCGAGATTGTAAAGCACACATATATACATATATACATATTTGATATATATGACAACACAGCCTTTTAAACTCCCAATTCGAGTGTTATGGCGAGTTTGTAAGACACACATATATACATATATACATATAGACATATTTGATATATTTAATATATAGGACAGCACAACCTTTTCAACTTCCAATTCGAGTTTTATGGCGAGTTTGTAAGGCACACATATATACATGTACACATATAAGACAACACAACCTTTTCAAACCCTCAATTCGAGTGTTATGGCGAGTTTGTAAGGCACATATTATATACAATGACATGGTTATGGCATTTACAATGAATGATACATGAACAATAGCAATGGATTATAGGATGACAATGACGGGGACGATTCTACATTCAAACTGAAACCAATCATAAACCCCACAAAATCAACCCGGTTTGAATGCAAAAACACATTCACACCGCGTGTAACGGTGTGCGATATATGGTTCTTTCAGTTTGAATTTCGAATGGCTTAAAGCCCCCACTTATATAAAGAAAACATTCCAAATCGGTACCGTCGACAATAATGCCTGCCACGAGATTCGAACGATGGGCCCTAGGAAGAGATCCCAACGCTAAATGTTCAAATCTGCAGGTATGTGCTTTTGAATACGATATATGTGTAAACAACAGACAAAAATTCCCACTGAGATCCGTAACTATTTCATAAACCGTACACAAACCCTTACGAGTTATTCCCCTTAATGCTATATACACATAGTACAAAAATGAATTCAGATGTATGTAAATTGAATTCGTTGTCCGGTTCGCTTTGAAATTTCTGAACAATAATTTCCTTCTGTAACATCGTACACAGGCTCTACAAATATTGATATACCTACTGGCTTCATTTATTGATTGAAATACTCTTTCCTCGTTATTTTCTGTATTAAATGATTTTATACATTTTGCATTTTTTTCGATGTTTCCCAGTCCCTCCTCGTTTTAAATTTTCACTTTGTGAAAAGGCTTGTAGATTATCTAAATAATTGTGCTTAGTATTGCAATCAATATTATCAATTAAAATACTATCCTTGATCAATCAATTGTGACATTCATATATTATTATGTGATTAAGAGACATTTTCCCTCCAGCAGCAAACACCAAATACACCATACCATTGTCAAAAGCCACTGGTTTCTTCAGTCTGCGGTGTCTGACAATACCGTCTCGAGATGCTTTATAATTGGTAATCAAGGGATGTGGTTGAAATTCTTGATTCATTTATATACTATAATATTATTTGTCTAATTAATTATTTGGTTTAATTATTACTTGGGAACCTTTCGATATAGTCTTGAGGTGTTCTTATGAGTTTATCCTTGACAGAGTCAAGGACAGATTCAAAGTCGGAATCTTTGATGGAGACCTTGATGGAATCTTTGATATTCTTATCATAATAGCGCCTCAACTCTCTGTATCGCTTACCACCACAATTGAGACACACGCACACCTACCCCACATCGTATGCAAGGTGGAGGACCTAAGCTGCACGACGTACATTTTGTAAATGATATCCACATAATTCATTTTTGCATGATTTGTTACAAGCAGTTACTGATCCTATCATAAACCATTTGAAATGATTCATTATATAATAAATGTCTTATCTAAGTACTTGTTTTAATTATAATATGGAGGAATTAGAGAGATTACCGAAAATTACGCCTTGGAAAAATGTTGAATTCAATCTCGATATAGTCTCCACTGATGTACCAAGAGTCTAATAAGTGATAGAAGCATGATAAGTAGAATCCGTTTTTGTTTTAATGAATTCAAGCGCGATGGAGCATCTCACTGTTGGTCAAAATTTCGAATTGATGAAAGTGTTGATGCTACCATGAACGACAAAAAAGCAGCATTGATAAATTCACATCTTGACATGAAAAAGTATTTTTTTAGAGTGAAAGTCATTATCCGCTCAGAAACGGGGAATTGGATTATACGCGACAAATTTGAACCCATCTTGAAAAATAAGAGAACTGTCACTGTGAGTCAGAATTCCAAACCAGGAATTCTGACTGGAATTGACAAACCATATTACGAGAGATCATATCCTGTAACAGCAGTTGTTTATGGGATCTATAGAATAAATGATAAACCGAGTATTGAAAAACTAAAACCAATGAAATTGTCTCCGATGACTTTGTCAGGGAGGATAAATTGTGTAGCAGAACGAATTATAGCACACTACACAAATGCGTTGAGTGGAACAAATTGACGGATCTAAGAGATAAAAAAAACGAATGGGGATTAACAATAAGGGAGAGCGGAGCAACAATTCAAGATATAGCCAAATTAGAAACATCATTAAGATTCCCAATAAACGTAATGACGATAAAATGAGAGGTATTACACGAAGCAAAATATAAATCAATAGGAGCTCCAATCAAAATTATTGACCATAACGAACACGCATGGACACCTGTGGTAACAATATTTCCGCTGGATAGAAACATACAATATTACACGGAAAATTTATTTGTTTTTATTTACGAGTTAAATAAAAAAGATCGTGTGTCAGTGTGGTTTCTTCACAGTTTTGAAGACAAAGAGGGTAAATTCGAATAATTTGTAAGACCCAATGGCGAATTATACCGTACTAAAGACATTCAAAACGAGATGAGAAAACTAGCTAGTGGTTTTTCAACGGATTACGGCAAACAATTATTAACAACCTGTTTTATAATTCCGTCAGTTGCAGCTCATTGCAGAAATCTATGGAAACCAACAAACGCAGAATTTCTCTCAGATATCGAATCAATCTGCGTTGTTTACAGCCATGGTGGATTATGGAATACAAAATACGACCATTAAAGTAATATTTCGGTTTATATGATTGCGTGTTATCCAGGGAGGTTTCTTGGGTACGGAGAGTGCTCCGAGTCCTTCAAAAGATTTGGACATCTCACACATGAGATGACACGTGTTGCGATTAATGGACCTCTGCCCGATTTTGGTTTAACCGGATTCGCTTGGGTGGTATCATTTGAATTGGCTTAAAGACTTCATCTGTGTTGTTATGTTAGGTTTGGTAGACACATATCTGAAACACACTGGGTGCCAATAGTGTTATGACGGTTTATGATTGATTCTAAAATGCTGATATCGCTGATTGTCTGTGAAGCAATTATATCATATCGAGCTCAGACTGAAGTCTTGCTACCACAACCGGAGAGTGTACATAGTATAATCAACGAAAACAAAAACAATTCCCCGATCTCAACGAAGAATATATCGTGAAATGGTCCAAAGTAATCTTTGAAGTTAGAAATAAAGACGCAAAAGATTTCGGTAAAAGAATAATTGGTAAATTCACATCAGGTGGAAAATACGACCATAAACGACATTCTTCGCGTATGCTTATTGATGACGCTGAATACGATTTTATAATCGCAGATGTGACATCTAGGGGTATATACGTCGATCGTAAAGAAGCTTTCTTATCCGATTGAACCAAATTAGGTACAATTGTTACTTACACAGATGGAGAATATCCTCAATACGTTCATCTAAGGTCGTATTTGCTGGCTTATTATTAATTTACTTTCGATGGTAAATAGATTTCCCGACACCGCAGTTAGAGACGCCACTGATTCATTTTATATAGACGTAAAACATAGCAAAACAGTAGAAGAATTCACTAATTCAGATGAGAGTTGGGGATCATGGAGAATTACAAAAGAAATACTGCGTGATTACTCCAAAGCAGCAGATGTTACAATTGAAAACAATTACTTGAACAATAATCAGATATAAGAACTATCTAATGCACCGTCGTGTTCCGATCCAATATGTACATATAAAACCAGTTACTTAAACGGCTGTGGTGGGTCAGGAGAGACGACTCGTGCGATTGAATTATTTCGAAGGAAATCAAATATGATTGTGCTAACACCAACACATAGATTTGCAAGAGAGATGAAACAACGAGGAATTAATGCTTGCACTTATCATAGTTTCTTTCGACGGAAAGGTGACGTATGGACTCCTTATCGAATGAACGAAAATTATATTCCTGAAATCATTATTTGGGATGAGATATGCACGGTGTCGTTAGATGTATTACAAATGTTTTTTGATTGGCTATTGCTAGAGAATACAAAAGTGATAAAGTGTGGCGATCATATTCAACCACCACCATTTGTCGGTTTGTCTCCATATGATTGGTTAAAGAATTTTGTAGACTATTTTGAAGAAATTAGTACTTATCATAGATCACCTTATGAACAATTACGCGAGTTCAATAAACTAATCAGATTACAACCGGATAGAATCCAATGTGAAATAGCACGTGAAATAATTTCAGACACCCCGTTAAATGATTTCTAGGAAGCGTGGAGAACAAACGATTTGATAGTTGCAAGTAGAAAGATACTCAGAGACATACTTCAGATGAAGTTATTTAACACGCATAAAAAAAGTTTGCAACACTTCCAGTGCCGCTGTGTTATAGACCCAAGGATACACGAAGACAAAATATCGAAGTTGATATTCCATGCTTGACAGATTCAAGAAAACAGAATCTCGTGTTAAATGATATTGTGTTGGTTGATATCAGTGTTGTCGAAGAAACATTGCGCGCTGATAAATCCCCATGGAAGTTAGGATACGCAGCGACGATACATTCTTAGCAAGGGTTGATTATATATATAACTTGTCTTGAGTTCAACATACACGGAGGTGCTAGTTAAGTATCCTCAGGTATCACTTGTAATTGTTCGCGAGTAAATCCCCGCTGAAGAGCAGTTGCATCCAATCTGTAGACTAGAAGTCTACCCGTAAATCGTGTTATACTAGATATTTTATGTGCAGTAACACTCCAAATATGATCAGTAGCTCTTTTTTACCACCTTCGAGCTCTCCTGGTTCATAGAAATACCTAACAGTGACATTGCCGAACATTGCTTGTTTTGAAAAATCATTTTGTGGTTTTACGGGTATATACTTTGTTTTAATCGCGTTGTTAGGTTTCATATTAATTGTTCGAGTAATCACATTATTCAGCGCGGTAATTACTCCTGGTAATCTCTTGAAACATTAACGAGATCGTTTATCCTAAATAAACTCCTTCGCGTATTGATATCCAAATAACCGCTCAGCAAGTGTGCGATTAAATCGTTTAACAATTGCCTGATCGCGATGTAATGCAGTATGTCCTCGTCTGATTGTGACATTCTGGTGCTTCATTATTGATAACACTGCTCCTTGAAATTTCTTGCCAGGATCAACTTGCAATAGATTTGGCCAATGCAGAGGATCTCTTCGATAAATCCTTTCAAACGCAGAAGACACCTCAGCTGATGATTTTGTCTTTAGCGGTTCTGCTTGTTTGTATCGACTAGCAACATCAACTACAGTTAGCGCATACTTGTAAACACCATCATACGGCAGAAATAATATATCAGCCTGATGAACCTCATTAGGGACGCTGATATCAAAATGCGAGTAGTTGATTTGTTTAGGCGGTGGTAGATACATTTGCCATATCGCCTTTTTGGATACTCAATACGCTTCAGTGGTATTTTTCACCTTTGCGGCGCTATTGAGTTTACTAATTGATGCTTTGCCTCTCCAGTATCCTCTTATAGACTAATAAATAGATCCCATGATATTATTAATTACCAGCACCAAGCATTAATTTACTTTTCACCGCCGATTTTATCAACCATGAAACCAATTTTTCTTTGAAGTATTTATCAGTGATAGAATTCAACGCAGATTGATACTTTTATAAGCATCATCATGAGCATGACACGCCTTAGTAATAGCGTTTATTGGGTTTTCACCGGGTCGGGGTTGGTTTTGATCATTGAGTCTAATATCGAGTCTCGTGCCAGGTCCATGATAACTATATCCTGGAAGGTGTTCATCTCCTGCATATTTTGCACATGGTATTCCTGGGAGGTTTAATAATATGGCTGCAATATCACCTCCTCGTTTTTTTAAAATCATCTGCAGATTTCATAGAAACAAATCTAATTTTTTTTTACCACATTGTACACACATACCAGCAAGTGCTGATATTTTAATTTTAGTTGCAATCGTCGACAATTCGTTTGTGATAGTACGCTTCTTACATTTCACACAATATAGATCCATAATGTATTGATAATGGCATGAATGTAATTGATTTTTCGGCAAGTGGCAAGAATCAACTGCTACTTAATTTGCTAACGACATGGACGAAATGGGATAAGTTGTATTTAGTAGCCCGAAGTGTAGACGATCATCAATGTTACGAGGTGTTAAAGGATTTTAACGAGAAAGAAAAATGGGAAATCAATGAGGATATTATTGATGATATTGATGGAAGTATTACCAATTTGGTCGTCTATGATGATATCATGTTAAACAATCAAAAGATTCAAAAGAATCCTGCTACGTTATTTTCCAGAGGCAGGCATAAAATACCGATGTGATATATCACACCCAACGATACAATCATATACCAAAAGTGATCAGAGATAACTGCAATATTCTTGCTGTATTCAATGGAGCTGACACACATACGCTACAAAATATTTGGCAAACTTGGTGCGGCGGTGATATGGATTATAATCTCTTTAGAAATTTCTTTAGTCACGCTCAGTCAATTCCACATGGATTTGTAACGATAAATTTGCAAGACCCGAGATCAAGATGTCGTATAGGACTTGATCAAATATTCGGTTGAAATCCTAGTATCCTTTTAACCCCATAGCAGCAGGGAGGATGAGACAACGACATTGCGTCCCCCAAAGAAACTTTTTTTACGATTTTGGAGGAAACCTTGGTTTGCCAAATAGACGCTTTTTTTGCGATTTTGGAGGAAGCCTTGGTTTGCCAAAAAGACGCCTCTATAAAAGGTTGTCCGATTCGCCCTCCTTGCTGCTAAAGAAGAAAGTTTATGACTTGACACTTGCGTGTTATTTGTAAAGGACCCAACAATCTCGCATATATCCCCAGTCTAAATCCGAAACGAAATGTATATATATTATATATATATATATATATATATATATATATATATATATATATATATATATATATATATATATATACATACATGTTTGAGAAATGTATCTGTATGCGTTATCATAAATTTAGCATTTTTTGCCATCAACAATGTCTACTTTTAATTGATCGTCTATTTGAAAGTTTAAACTATTTTCTATTTTGTACTATTTTGTTTCCAAAGCACTTGAGTAATGTGTGGCTAATTTGTTTGGATAGTCATCATTTACATTTGGGGAACATCTGTTCTGTATATGTTAAATATGCATAATTTTACCGTTTATAGGAAAGCAACAATGCGGCATATAAGTAGTAATGTTTATTTAATTCCGCGCTTGGAAATAATCGTGCCAAGGTCCAACATTGTAAAACATTCGCAAAAACAAAGTCATACATTTTACAATTTAAACTAGTATTAGTATTTCCCGTTTATAAAGCGACTATCGAATTGCAGATCGTTTCACAAATAAAATCATTAATTTATCATTTCTAACCTTACAAATAATAATATTTCCCGTTTTCAAAGTGATTATTGAATTGCTGATAGTTTTTTACCAAAATAATATGGAAATCAAACATTCATTAATACACAACTGGATTAACATTTTAAAATGTGTAACATACGATATATTATTAATTTTGCTTTCACTACATTTCAACACCTTTTTTATTCTGTCTTTATAGCTTGTGCATAATATTATATTTTCAAAGCATTTTAGCCTGTCCTTTATACTACATTTTGAATGCATTATATCTTGTCCTTAATACTACATTTTTAATTCATTCTATCTAATCCATAATACTACATTTTCAATCCATTATATCTTGTCTTTAATACTTCATTTTTAAGGCATTATATTGTGTTCTCAGTACTACATTTTCAATACATTAGAGCCTGTCCTTCATACTACATTTTCAAGGCATTATATATTATCCAGTATACTATATTTTCAATGAATTATATCTTAATAATAATAAAAAAAAATAATAATAATAATAATAATAGTAATAATAATAATAATAATAATAATAATAATAATGAGGACATTGTATAGCGCCTGATCTTTCGAAGCTCTAAGCGCTTTACACCATCAATAATGATATGACTACACTACAGAATAACAAATGAAAAAACAATGTTAATGGTAAACATAAAACATGCTGAAAACATATAAGATACAAATGATGATTAGGTCGCTAAGTTTGTCCCTGCAGTTGAAACAGGTGAGTCTTAAGAGCACTTGTGTTTAATTTCAATGGACATTTCGTTCCACGTTGCCAGGCCATGGTGTGCAAACGAACGTTGTCCATATGACTTTGTTTTCACCGTGGGAACAATGAGCATACGATTATCAGAAGAAAAACGTAAGGATCTAGCTGGTGTATACACATGGGTGAGGCTCGATAGGTATGTTGGACTGAAGTCTGTCATTGAAAACTAACACAGAGAACACATTTTGTTTTTGATTCTGTATCGAATTGATAGCCAACGTAGGGAACAGAGCAGTGGTGAGGTGTGCTCTGATCGAGGTACTATAAAGATGATCTGCATCATAACTGTATGGTGACGAATCAGTTGAAATTGTACTGTCAAGCGAATCGCTAATGGTTTGTACTTTGCCGTCGAAGAAATTTGCAAATTGGTCTGGTAGGTCTAGTGGAGAGTAGGTTATTGGTAGCGGAGTACATTTGTTCCTTGACATTAGTTTGTTAGTTATCTCGAAGAGCTCTTTGCAGCTGGAACTCTCCGTGATCTTAGCACTGTAGTGGGATGATTTGGCAAAATGGATTATATTTGTGACGTTCTTCTCAGCGGCTTCGTAGATTTGTTTATGAATAGTGAGTCTGGTGGAAAACCAAAGCCTCTCTGCTTTTCGGCGATGTCGTTTATCAGTGAGAAGCTGGTCACTAACACTGCTATGCCATAGAGAACACCTTTTTATTGCTACTCTGCATTTGGTGGCTAAGGCATGTACGTGGGATACAAGGGTGGAATGAAGAATATTATCATCAGATCTATAAGGAAACCAGTCTAAAATGTGACCAAGTTTATGGGAAGGTTGGTTAACTGACTGTTTACGATTGAAAACATGAATGGAATCTAGGAGTTGTGACATGTATGGTTTACCAGGACAGTCAAAGTGTAAGTTGAAATCTCCAAGAATAGTTAGGTTGCCACCCATCGAATTTCTATACTCTAGAAGATTTGGAAACTGCTCCAAAAAGAGAGATTCAGTCACCTTGTTTTTTTTTTACTAGGAGGAGGACGGTAGAGACAGAAAAAATGGACTGACCTTTGTTCCAGTGTGAGCGGAATTCCACCTCCGCGAGTGTTGAGGGGGAACGAATTGATGGAGTAATAGCTAGGTGTTAAATCCGCACATTTAGATTCATCACCTGCAGAATGTAACCAAGTTTCGGTCAGGAAGAAGACGTCAATATTCTGGTCGCTGATAAAATTAACAATTTCTGTGCGCTTTTCCTGTGATCCTACTGATTGAGCGTTGAATAATGTAATACATATTGGTACCCCTTGGACAGGTGACACAACGGTTGACGATTTAAGGGTAATTTGATCCAGGTTATTAAAATTCAGTTGTTGTTTTATTTTTAAGTTGTTTATCCGTTAAGGGCGAAAGGGAGATAACTGGCATTCTTCTTCCTGTTCTACGCCGGCCAGCTTTGAAAGAACATTTCTTTTTTCGCTTCCGTTTATATTTAAGAAATTATGAATGTATTTCCATTTCGTTTAGCCTTGATCACAATGTATTATTTAGAACCAAAGTGTGGTCATTAATCCAATTAATGAGGGTCCGTCATATTGTAAGCGGTCACGTGACAGAGATTTATTAAAAAACAAATGACGTCTTAACATTGGGACAAAACAGCTGAGAAAAAATCTAATTGTTCTTGTTTTTAAAACAAGGCGATGATTTAACACATACTAACGGAACAGTACATGCATTATGAAACACAATAATGTCCACGGTAATAGAGAACAGGCACATATAACATAAATATAGCACAAAATCGGAAGAGTCTACCCCGAACAGTTACGCGATGGCGGTCATCTTTCCGGAAGATCTTGTGTATCTTGTGCTTAATATTACATTTCCCATGCATAATATATTGTGCTTAATACTACATTTCCCATTCAATATATCGTGTCCATAATACTACATTTTCAATGCAATAAATCCTGTGTCACAGAATTAGGCGAAAATTAAATTTTTTTTTTTTCTTAATTGCTAGCGAATTTCACAATTTTCTTTGTTTCGTCGTACATGCATTACCTGGGGTGAATAAGTCGTTTTCTCCAAGGTAAGCGGCGTGTAACGATTTGCATGTGCCTAATGTTTATTTACATGAAATCCGGAACATTAGTTTCACGGGGTGCACGGTAATCTTGCCGTGATTTCTGCTCTCCTATTTTAGAGTATATAAGGCAGAATATTTATGATAAATTTTACGGGACCTAAAGTATCTAATCACAGGATAGATAAGCTCGTCTTTCAATCTCCAGCCAAAGGAGTGAGTGTTAAATTTACATTTCGTTTTATTGTGAATTTTATTTAGTTTATCATTTCGTATAATGATGCCTTTATTGCAATGCAGATTTTAAACGTGGACTATTTGGAATTACTAGTCACTATTAGGCTTTAAATGCAATAGCGTAATCTACGGTTTAGATTATTTTTTGAGACAACTATTATTAGTCTGGTTTTGTTTATTGTAGCTGATAACGTAACTGATAACGTAGCTGATAACGTAGCTGATAACGTAGCTGATAACATCTGATAACGTAGCTGATAACATCTGATAACATCGTTGATAACATCTGATAACGTAGCTGATAACGTAGCTGATGACGTAGCTGATAACATCTGATAACATCGTTGATAACATCTGATAACGTAGCTGATAACATCTGATAACGTAGCTGATAACATCTGATAACGTAGCTGATAACGTCGGCTGATAGCATCTCTGAGAACATCTTTGATAACGTCTTTGATATCGTCTGATTTGTTGTGGAACATCTATGATTTGTTGCGGAACATCTCTGTATAATAGCTGAATGTGATTGATTGTGCCGTTTAATTGTGCAAACGGAATTGAAGTATCTGACTGTCTGTCTGTCGAACTGTCTGTTCGTCTACATCTGTCGTGACGTGTAAATATCCGGAAAGCTAGAAGTCCGAGTGTCGGAGCTGTCTAGGGTTATAAACATCCGGGGCGACATCTAGGGTATTGAGGAACCGTTGGTTCTAGTAGATGTTGTATGCTGTTGTATGCTGTCTGTACGTATAACTGTGGTGGACCCTTGAAGGGCAAACAGCCGATAAAAGTATTGGTTAACCCTAGGTCTTCGGGGAAACTGGGAGGCGATTCAACTGTTAGTGAATCGCACGGTTATACAGGGTCGAGACACATATGTGTGTTGCAATTGTAGTACTATTGAATACATTGTTGTATTTACATAAGTTATTTCAAATCACATTAGTATTTGTAGGGATTGCATGAATATCAATAAAGCTAGCAACTTGATTGAATACAAGTATATGTTCGTGCTAGTTGTCGCAATCCATACGTGCGATAGTATAGTTTGTCGTTTGTGTTTATTATCGTAATTTATACGTGCGTTAATAAAACTTTCGTAAAGGTTCTTTGGATCTGTGTACAGTCCAAGAGATTCCTTTATATCTGTGTTTTATTTTGTATTAATATTTAATTTGTTCAGGTATTGTGAATGGTTGTGAGTGTAATTGTGGGTTGAACGCATGAGTTATTGTGTTGATACATCATTTTTTTTTCATTAATAATTTATTTCATAAATTTACATTATCTTTCACACTTGTGTTTGTGTTGTTCATTTAGTCCACCATCCACTCGGTAACAATTCTGTTACAATGGTGTGAGAAGTGGGATCGTTGGATTAAGTGAACTGTCAATCATTTTTGTGAAGGTATACATTTAATGTTTATATTTGAGCGTGACCTTCTTGACAAGATAATACTCAAGTTGGGGTTTATTTTTGTTTAGTTTATCTAGGTCCGTGTGTCCAGTATAAACGTGTTTAAAGTATTGGTTTGGTTACCTATCTACATTTATATTACAATTGTCTTTGTCATATCATCCCTTAAGGACTTGGTTGCCTCAGGCAAAGAATTTGGTTATGAAGGCGAAAGCTTAAGAAAATTTATTCAAGAAGAACAAGCCCGGGAAAGGGACGAAAGGGTTAGGTCAAGGGAATTAGAACGGGAATCCGATGAAAGGAAACGGAAATTAGAAAGGGAATCCGAAGATAGGAAATGGGCAATTGAGAAGGAAAATATAGAATTAGAGAAGCAGGCCGAAAAAGACAGGATAGAATGGGAAATGGAAGCGGAGCAAAGGCAAATAGAGTTAGATCAACTAGCAAAAGTAGAAATGTTAGGGTTAGAAGAAATAGCAAAGCAACGGGATCATGAGCGTAAGGTAGAATTAGCAACATCTGGAAGAGAACACGATTCTGCCACTAACAAATTAAGGGGCCCCAAATTACCTCCCTTTGACGATGAAAAAGATAACATGGATAGTTATCTTCATCGGTTTGAGCGGTATGCCGAAAACCAGAAGTGGAGTCAAAATGACTGGGCACTGCATCTGAGTGCTTTATTAAAAGGTAAAGCACTGGATGTATACTCGCGACTTCCTAGGGACGATGTGTTTAAGTACGACGTCCTAAAGGAAGCACTTCTAAAATGGTACGAGCTTACTGAACAGGGTTTTCGTAAAAAGTTCAGGTATAGCAAGCCCGATAAGGGAGAAACCTTTGGTATGTTCACCGTCAGAATTGCAAACTATTTTGAGCGGTGGATTGAATGCGGCAAAGCGGTGAGGACGTTTGAAGAGTTGACTGATTTCTTGCTCAGAGATCAATTATTTAATACAGTTTGGCGAGAATTAGATCAATTTCTGAAGGAGAAAGTCTTTACAAACGTAAAAGATATGGCTAAACAAGCCGATTTCTTTGCCGAAGCTCATGGGGGAACCCAGAACGTGGTTTTAAAAGATTTTAAGTCTGGAAACCAGTCTGCGAGACCTATGCCTAGGGAGCTTGTAAAATCAGCTGTGGTAAATAGGTCAGTTAGGAATCCAGTTATTCAGCGTGTGCAATGTTTATTGTGTAATGCATGGGGTCATGTTCAAAAAGACTGTCCTAAAAGAAAGGGACTTGTACATAAGGTAGCAGTGGCTATACAAAGTAAAGGTATATCCGATAACAACGTACATGTAGAACCTTGTATTCATTCGCTTGGCACGTGTCTATTTCCCGAAGCGCGTGTACCAACCGCGAGAGGGTTTGTCAACGGTCGAGAAGTCGTAGTATTACGTGACACTGGTTGCACTGGCGTAGTGATCAAACGTAGTCTCTTGCAGGATAACCAAATGCTCGGGTGGGAGTCCCCATGTATGCTACTTGATCAGACGATCGGTCGCATTCCCGTAGCAAGGATCACAGTAAAAACACCTTTCCTAACGGAAACTGTTGATGCCCTTTGTATGGAAAACCCTATTTACGATCTGATGATCGGTAATGTTGAAGGTTCCCGTCTTCCAACCATGGCCGATTTTAAAATACCTTTGGCTCAGGCAGTCGAAACGCGAGCGCAAACACGGCGAGAGAAAACCGCGTTTCATAAATTAATAGTCCCTGAATTGATCTCCGGAATTTCGCGTGATGATTTCAAACAAGAGCAAGAACATGATGAATCCATTAAATCAATTGTTGAGAAAATCACGTCCGACGCGATTAAACACTGCAAGCGTGGGGGTAGCTCTAGATTCGTACGCAAGAAAGGATTAATTCATAGGGAGTTTAGCGCTCTGGAGGGTAAGAAGTATTGGCAAGTGGTCGTACCCCAGAGATATAGATCTCAAGTACTTAGGGTGGCGCATGAGTCAAGCATGGCAGGACACCTAGGTAAGGCTAAGACCACTAGCAGGGTAGTCGCTGCATTCTACTGGCCCGGTGTTAATGGCGATGTCACACGGTTCTGTAGGTCGTGCGACGTATGTCAGAAAACCGTCTGTAAGGGAAGGGTCACAGGGTGCCCTTAGGACAAATGCCATTAATAGATACACCGTTTAAAAGAGTGGCAGTAGATATTGTAGGACCAATACACCCAGTTACCGAAAGAAAGAATCGGTATATACTTACTCTGGTTGATTACGCAACCAGATACCCCGAAGCCGTAGCGTTACCAACTATTGAAACGGAAAGGGTAGCTGAAGCATTAGTTGATATCTTCAGTAGGGTAGGGGTGCCAGAGGAAATCCTCACTGATTGTGGTGCCCAATTCACCTCTGACCTCATGGGTGAAATAAGTAGGCTGTTATCCATCAAACAGCTAAACACTACCCCATACCATCCGATGTGCAATGGACTGGTAGAGAAGTTTAATGGTACCCTGAAAAGCATGCTGAGAAAGATGTGCACGGAACGTCCGCAAGACTGGGACCGTTATTTAAACGCTGTTCTGTTCGCGTACCGTGAAGTACCGCAGGAAAGTTTAGGGTTTTCACCCTTCGAACTGTTGTACGGTAGAACGGTTCGAGGCCCGATGCGGATACTACGCGAACTATGGACTGGTGATGTCGCGAACGAGAAAATAAAAACAACTTACCAGTACGTTTTAGATCTAAGAAATAAACTTGAGAGTACATGCCAGATGGCACGTGACGAATTGATTAAATCGGGGCGCAGATATGCCAAGTATTACATCCGCAGAGCGCAAAATAGGAAATTTCTTGTAGGAGATCAGGTGCTATTGCTTCTTCCAACGAGTTCAAATAAGTTATTAGTCCAGTGCAAAGGTCCCTATGAAGTTAAAGAGGTAAAAGGTGACATGGACTATAAAATTTACATGGACGATAATGTAAAGAAATTCCATGCAAACATGCTCAAATTGTATATCAAGAGACAGAGCGACAATGTTGAAAAAGGGGTCTTAAATGTCGTTTGTACGGCAGTCGTAGACGATGATAAAGCATTTTGTGCTCTGAAAGAGAAACTGGTTAGTGCACCTATATTGAAATTGCCAGATGTCAGCAAACCTTTTATTCTAAGAACAGATGCTTCTGAAACTGGGTTAGGGGCAGTTTTACTGCAGGAGCAAGACGACAGTAAGTTACCCGTAGCTTACTCGAGTAGGAAATTGCTACCCAGGGAGAAGAATTATTACGTCACAGAAAAGGAATGTTTGGCCGTAGTATGGGGAATTGGAAATTATCACGCATATCTATTTGGGAGAGATTTCGTTTTCGAGACTGATCACCAACCCCTACTGTATTTAAACAAGGCCAAGGTCGCTAACGCTCGGTTGATGCGTTGGGCGCTAACACTACAACCTTATCGTTTCAGTGTACAAGCAATAAGGGGAGTTGAAAATATAGGCGCAGACTACTTGAGTAGGGCATGATGGGAAATTTGTATGAATTTGCCCAGTAATAAAATCCAGTTTGTAGTATAATTGGTGTGAATGTTGTAAGATAACATCAGTAGTTATTTTTCTTTTATTCTGTGTTAGTTTTAAAAATGTGTACATTTCTATTCTTAGGAGGGAGGTATTATCACAAAATTAGGCGAAAATTAAATTTATTTTGTTTTTCTTAATTGCAAGCGAATTTCACAATTTTCTTTGTTTCGTCGTACATGCATTACCTGGGGTGAATAAGTTGTTTTCTCCAAGGTAAGCGGCGTGTAACGATTTGCATGTGCCTAATGTTTATTTACATGAAATCCGGAACATTAGTTTCACGGGGTGCACGGTAATCTTGCCGTGATTTCTGCTCTCCTATTTTAGAGTATATAAGGCAGAATATTTATGATAAATTTTACGGGACCTAAAGTATCTAATCACAGGATAGATAAGCTCGTCTTTCAATCTCCAGCCAAAGGAGTGAGTGTTAAATTTACATTTCGTTTTATTGTGAATTTTATTCAGTTTATCATTTCGTATAATGATGCCTTTATTGCAATGCAGATTTTAAACGTGGAATATTTGGAATTACTAGTCACTATTAGGCTTTAAATGCAATAGCGTAATCTACGGTTTAGATTATTTTTTGAGACAACTATTATTAGTCTGGTTTTGTTTATTGTAGCTGATAACGTAGCTGATAACGTAGCTGATAACGTAGCTGATAACATCTGATAACGTAGCTGATAACATCTGATAACATCGTTGATAACATCTGATAACGTAGCTGATAACGTAGCTGATAACATCTGATAACATCGTTGATAACATCTGATAACGTAGCTGATAACATCTGATAACGTAGCTGATAACGTCGGCTGATAGCATCTCTGAGAACATCTTTGATAACGTCTTTGATATCGTCTGATTTGTTGTGGAACATCTATGATTTGTTGCGGAACATCTCTGTATAATAGCTGAATGTGATTGATTGTGCCGTTTAATTGTGCAAACGGAATTGAAGTATCTGACTGTCTGTCTGTCGAACTGTCTGTTCGTCTACATCTGTCGTGACGTGTAAATATCCGGAAAGCTAGAAGTCCGAGTGTCGGAGCTGTCTAGGGTTATAAACATCCGGGGCGACATCTAGGGTATTGAGGAACCGTTGGTTCTAGTAGATGTTGTATGCTGTTGTATGCTGTCTGTACGTATAACTGTGGTGGATCCGTGAAGGGCAAACAGCCGATAAAAGTATTGGTCAACCCTAGGTCTTCGGGGAAACTGGGAGGCGATTCAACTGTTAGTGAATCGCACGGTTATACAGGGTCGAGACACATATGTGTGTTGCAATTGTAGTACAATTGAATACATTGTTGTATTTACATAAGTTATTTCAAATCACATTAGTATTTGTAGGGATTGCATGAATATCAATAAAGCTAGCAACTTGATTGAATACAAGGATATGTTCGTGCTAGTTGTCGCAATCCATACGTGCGATAGTATAGTTTGTCGTTTATGTTTATTATCGTAATTTATACGTGCGTTAATAAAACTTTCGTAAAGGTTCTTTGGATCTGTGTATAGTCTAAGAGATTCCTTTATATCTGTGTTTTATTTTGTATTAATATTTAATTTGTTCAGGTATTGTGAATGGTTGTGAGTGTAATTGTGGGTTGAACGCATGAGTTATTGTGTTGATACATTTTTTTTTTATTAATAATTTTTTTCATAAATTTACATTATCTTTCACACTTGTGTTTGTGTTGTTCATTTAGTCCACCATGCACTCGGTAACAATTCTGTTACATCCTGTGCTTAGTACTTTTTTCAAGGATTTATATCTTGTCCCTGATATTTCGTTTTCAATGCATTATATGTCTTGTCGTTTATGCTACATTTTTAGAAGCATCATTTCATTTTCTTAATACTACATTTCGTTTACATTATAGATTGTCCTTTATGCTACATTTTCAACTCATTATATATTTACCATAATACTACATTTTCAAAGAGTTATATCTTATCCGTTATACTACATTTTCAAGACATTATATCCTGTCTTTTATACGATACATTTATGTTATTATATATTTTCCCTAATACTACATTTTCAATACGTTATCTATTTTCCTTTATGCTACATTTTCAATGAGTTATATCTTGTCCTTTATACTATATTTTCAAAGCATTATATCTTGTCATTAATATCACATTTTCAATTCATAATATCTTGGCCTTGATATTACATTTTCAATGCATTATATCTTGTACTTAATACAACGTTTTCAATGCATTATATCTTGTCCTTTGTACTAAATTTTCAAAGCGTTATATATTGTGCTTGTACTAAATTTTCAATGCAGTAAATCTTGTTCTTGATACCACATTTTCAATGCATTATATCTTGTCCTTAATACTACATTTTCAATGCATTATATATTGTGCTTAGCACAACAGTTTCAAGGCATTATATATTGTCATTAATACATTTTCAATGCATTTTATCTTGTCATTAATACTACTCTTTCAAGATATTATATATTGTCCCTTATTTTACATTTTCAAGGCATTATATAGTGTCCTTAAATCTACATTTGCAAGCATTACAGTTATTCTGAGATCTATCTACAAGGATCTTTCAACCAGGAAATTACATTAACCGACAATGGTATCTGAAACTTAACCATTTGAAATGACTTTTAAAAACTCATCATCATTCTAAACAGTACAACTCAGTTTAAGTGGGTGCTAGTGTTCACATCTCAAAAGTCCTAACCAAATTATTATCGGTGGATGTAATTGTGAATCGTTCAGTTGTTCCTTTGCCAATGATCGTTAATATCATATTGTTGACCCCAGCCGAACTTGTCATTGAAATATTAAACTGAGTCGGTGACACTAGTGTTAATCGATAAATACCCTTGAGCTGATATTTTATATGTTATTGTGTGGTGTCCACGTAAATGATCCGTGTTGGATCGTATATACTACGTTGTTAACTTTCTCATGAGGAATCTTTGTTTTTGTTTCAAGTGTTTCTATCATCCTCGATAAATCATCTTTGATTGATGGAGTTTTTTACATTAATGAATTTTATGTCGAGTTTATCTAATGAGACTCCAAAGAATTCTCAATGAGATTTTACGAAAAGTTGAAAACTTCTCAACATGATCTTCATACATAGATTGGAGTGCTGCTAATTCTATGATAGCGGTTTTTACGTCTGAGATTTTCGTGGAACCCCAAAGAAATTATTTTACTGGCGCATCAACTACTCTCATTCGTCCACCAACACCTTGGATTGATTTGTCGCTGAGAATGACTCAATTTCTCTGTAACCACCGCGTATAATCGATGCATCTGGAATGTCAAGAGGAACTCGTGTCACGCGAGCTCGGAAGTGTATGTCAACGACGGATTGTCTGGTTAAGTCAAGATGTTCCAAACAAAAGTACTAAATCGGATACAGGTTTCTAAAATCCAACTGTGATACTTATAGACCAGTGTCTACGTTATTATCGAGTTCCATAAATGTCAACAAAGGATGAAACGCGCGTGCTATTTGGTAGTATATCCTCGGATGGTTCCTGTTTGGGATTTATACTCAGCGAAACTTCAGTAACACCCATTTGATCAAATATCATATGGCTGCGTGTTTGGCTATTAAATTGTGTCTTTTCCTGTAACGCAACAAATATGTGTTGGGGTGCAGCAACACCTTGTTTTGATGCCAGGTGCCATGTAAATACACCGTTAACAGTACTATGCATAGTATCCGTAGTTGTTGTTAGCCATGATAGCAATGATTTTCCTCCGTGATCCATAAATGATAGTAATCTTTCCTCAGCGGTGATTGTTGGGGTCATAACTGGCATCCATAATGATAGTTTTGTTATATTTATAATACCAGCAGCGAGTGGAGCTCCAGCAGGGCCTGCTTATCGCCAGACTGCATTATTATCGTTGCCGCTTACTGTATTACTGTATGTTTAACTCCATAGATAACTTTTCTAACATTTCGGCAGAATCCAAATATATGAGATAGTGGAATTGCGCATGAAAATAATCTACGATCTCTTTTCAACATTAATACGCGTGTTGCAAACACTAGGTTGTAACGAGTACTATCGCCGTTTATAATATCAAAAGGAACAACTGGTCTATCTTCATTTTCAACATATACATCAACTGTAGGTTATGAATCAGATGCAGCAGACCGAAACTATTTCAAACAAAGTCCTATAATATTTCTAGCAAAGAGGATGGAAAGACCGAAACTATTTCAGGCAAACAGAATCTATTTGAAACAAAATCCTAAATAATTTGAAACCGAAACCATTTCAAGCAGACAAAAAAACAGAGAAATGGTTTCGGTTTGTCACGCTATTGAGACTCTGTCTCCAGACAAACCCGACGCTGATTGTGTTTTGGAGACGAATTGTTTTAATCGAACATTTGATCAAGTCCGATACGATACCTTGATCTAGGGTCAGTCAAATTTATCGTTACAAATCCATGTGGGATTGACTGAGAGTGACTAAAGAAATTGATAAAGAGGTTATAGTCCATATCTCCGCTTCACCAGGTCTGGTGAATATTTCGTAGTGTATCTATGTCTACTCCATTGAATAGAGCAAGAATATTACAGTTATCTTTGATCACGTTTGGTATATGAGTGTATCGTTGAGTGACATAAATCACATCGGTATTTTTATGCCTACCTCTGGAAAATATCCTGGTAGGGTTTACTTCTATATCTAACATAACATCATCATATACGACTAAATTATTAATACTTCTATCAAGATAATCAACACTCGATGCTTCTTCGATATCGGTTATAAACTCGATAATATCCTCATCAATTTGCGATTTTTCTTTCTCGTTAAAATCCTTTAACACCTCGTAACATTGCTGTTCGTCTACACTTGAGGCTATTAAATGCAACATATCCCATATCATCCATCTCGTCATCAAATTAAGTAACAACTGTGACTTGCCGCTTCCCGATGTTTCCATTATAATAATGCGAATAGAATTCGGTAGCACTGCATGATGCTTAACTGTTTCTCGTGTTTTTGTCAACCCAAAAATCAATTGCTTTCATGTTATTATAAATACATTATGTGTCTATATTATGTTAAATGTAAGAAGCGCACTAGCACAAACGAATTGACAACAATTACAACTAACAATAACAAATCAGCACTTGCTGGTAAGTGTGTACAATGTGGTACCAAAAAAATTAGATTTGTTTCTATGAAATCTGGAGATGTTTTTAAATATAAGAAACGAACCATTGAGTTAGTAAAACTTCCAGGAACACCATGTGCAAAATATCCGGGAGAAAAGCACCTTCCAGGGTATAGTTATTGTGGATCTGGGACCAGACTTGATATCAGATTCGATGATCAAAACCAACCCAAACCCGGTGAAAACCCAATAAACGCTATTGATAAGGCGTGTCATGCTCATGATGTTACTTATAAAAGCAGCAAGCTGCAACATAGACATATCTCAGATGTACAATTGAATCATGCGTTGAATTTTATTACTGATAAATCCTTCAAAGAAAAATTAGATTCATGGTTGATAAAATGGGCGATGAAAAGTAAATTGATGCTGGGTGCTGATAATTATTAACATCATGGAATCTATTTATTATTCTTCACGAGGATACTGGAGTGGTAAATCAGCAATCGGTAAAATCTCTAGCGCCGCAAAGGTGAAAATTACCACTGCAGCGGATTGGTTACCCAAACAGGCGATATGGCAAATTTATCTAATACCACCTAAACAAATTAACTACTCGCATTGTGATGTCAGCGTCGTTAATCAGGTTCATCAAGCTGATATAGTATTTCTGCCGCATAATGGTGTTTACAAATACGCGCTAACCGTAGTTGATGTTGCGAGTCGATACAAACAAGCAGAACCTATAGAGACTAAATCATCAACTGAGGTGGCTTCTGCGTTTGAAAGGATTTATCGACAAGGTCCTCTGCATTTGCCAAATCCTGTTAAGGAAGTTGATCCTGTTAAGGAATTTCAGGGAGCAGTGTTATCACCAATGAAGCATGATAATGTCACCATCAGACGAGGACATAATGCACTATATCGCGATCAGGCAATTGTTAAACGATTTAATCCCATACTTGCTGAGCGGTTATTTGGATATCAATACGCGAAGGAATTTATTCAGGATCAACGATCTCGTGAATGGGTCAAGAGATTACCAGGCGTGATTGCCGCGCTAAATAATGAGATTACCCGAACAATTAATATGAAACCTAACAACGCGATTAAAAGAAAGTACATACCTTTAAAACCACAAAATGATTTTTTGAAACAAACAATGCTCGGCAATGTCACTGTTACATATTTATATGAACCAGGAGAGATCGAAAGTGGCAAAAAAGAGCTACTGATCCTATTTTTAGTGTTACTGCACATAAAATATCTAGCATAACACAATCCACGGGTTGGCCGCGAGTCTATAGGTTGGGTTCAATTGCTCTTCAGAGAAGATTTCCTCGTGAACAACTACAAGTGATACCCGATCCACACGCACGCACGCACGCACGCATGCACACACACAAACAGACACACACACACATACACATACATACATACATACATACATACATACATACATACATACATACATACATACATACATACATACATACATACATACATGCATGCATGCATGCATGCATGCATGCATGCATGCATGCATGCATGCATGCATGCATGCATGCATGCATACATACATACATACATAGATACATACATACATACATACATACATACATACATACATACATACATACATACATACATACATACATACATACATACATACATACATACAAACATACATACATACATACATACATACATACATACATACATACATTCATACATACATACATACATACATACATACATACATACATACATACATACATACATACATACATACATACATACATACATACATACATACATACAAACATACATACATACATACATACATACATACATACATACATACATACATACATACATACATACATACATACATACATACATACATACATACATACAAACATACATACATACATACATACATACATACATACATACATACATACATACATACATACATACATACATACATACATACATACATACATACATACATACATACATACATTAGCAGATGGTCTTAGGAGAGGTTAAAAAACAGAGTATAGAAACCCATTCCCACTTTGATGAAGTTGTTGACAAAATTCCCACTTGAGAAGAAATCAGTAGTGCAATTAGTTCTCACAGTAAAAATAAGGCATGTGGTCACGACGGTATTGTTGCCGAGCATTTACTGTTTGCGGACACTCAAAGCAGTATACAATTACTTGAAACTGTCTTCAAAAAAGTGTACGAGGCCGAGGAGTACCCATGCCATTTTAAACAAGGTTTAGTAATACCAATACTTAAAGGAGGGGGAAAAAGCAAATTAGATACGAATAACTACCGTGATATAACTATAGTTCCAGTGCTTCAGAAAATCCTAGAGAAAATTATATATAATAGACTACTTATATTTTCTAAGCACATTCATTTTCCAAATCCAATGCAACAAGGTTTTAGGAATAATTGTGGAAGTATCACTGCAGCGTTTTGTATCAAAGATTCTATATGCTACTATATGGATAAAGATACTCCTGTCTATGCAACATTTCTTGATAATGCTAATGCATTCAATACAGTCTGACACAATGGGTTATTTTACAAGTTGTACAAGCTTGGCATTAAAGGGAAGACGTGGCGCATCTTGAAAGACTCGTTTAAGGGAGTAAAAGTTCTGTTTTATTTGCGGGCAAATTGTCCAAATATTTCAATATTAAGCAGAGTGTAGGGCAGGGTCGTATCTTGTCCACTTGGTTCTTTCTCGTTATGATAGACGATTTGATCACTGATTTAGATCACACTTTGCGAGGCCTACATCTTGTTGATTTCCACCTGCCTTGTGTCTTATTAGCGGATGACACAACTGTAATGGCTAATTCGCATCAT
>JARLTB010000220.1:17110000-17280000 GCA_030141615.1 Unio pictorum | reverse complement strand
GAGAGAGAGAGAGAGAGAGAGAGAGAGAGAGAGAGAGAGAGAGAGAGAGAGAGAGAGAGAGAGAGAGCGGGAAGGGTGGAGGTGCTTGTTTACTGTACATGACATAACTTTGAAAAGTAGATTTAAAGCGCGTTCTTCGGTCTAATTAGACTTTATGCTAATTTTCAAAATCAAACAAAGGAAACTGAGGCAGATAGCAATGTGCATCATTGTCAAAATTATTGAAAATTATACAATAATATGTTTCAAGTGGTGTGATAGAAAAATACTCTTTTTTCAATGGGGATCCTTTCTTGTCTATATTAACTTGGTGTAGTTTATAATGTTCAAAATTTAAGGCAGTCAGAAAATAAAATGTTTTCACTCCATTAACATGTATGTTTTATATAGTTCTATCTCTGACAAAATATATGCAAACCAACACATTTAAATAAATTGCAAAACTGTATGTAAAATAATAAATAACCGACCTTCTTCCTGTATAAAGTCAATGCATTTTAGAATTGTCTATCCAAGTATCATCAAGCATATTTCCCGACGACAAATTTGATTGCAGCTATATCAAAGAGTATTCCTTAAAACCAGGGAAAAAATCGTTATCAAGAGCGTCCTCGACACCACATGTTGAATTACTTCCCCTATATTGCGATAGACTTTGAACGCCTTGTCGAGAACTTGCCACACGATATATTATCCATAATAATTCAACATTGCAGGTCAGATTATTAAGAATATACAAACAATGGCTTTTGGTGTATCTTTAACAAATATGAACAACAAAACCACATTCCTAATGAAAACACAATATCCGGCTAAATATGCTTTTCTAGGCGAAACATTCTAAGTGAAAACCTCATTGACCTAAAAGCATTTGTCTTTATATTGTGTATATGTCACTTTTAAACAAAAAGGAACCAATTGCATTTTTTCTCAATCGATGTCACCAAATCATTAACTTTATTGTATACAAATTCATATATTCACCTAAATCGTATCTATCATAATCTATGTATTGATTCATTGTCTTGATAATTAAGACCAAAAATAATTTTCTTGCTGAATTTTCCTTCCTTGGAATGATTTTGCTAGGTTCCATACCGAGAAATTAAATGGGTGAAATTAAATAAAACATAACCAACATGATTTAAAACTCCAACAAGTGTTTGACAGCATAATTAGGATACCCTTTTCCACCCATGCGTGCTAAAAGTCAGCTATCTCTTGAAATTCTACATGTCCAAACTGGTGTTCTTTATACAATTTGGATAAACTTTGATTTTGCTCAATGGAAAGGTCATATTGTTGTAGAGGAACTTGCCACAAAAGTCGAATACATCTTGAAAACATTTGTTCAATTGTATGTGGAAAGGAACATGACGAAATTGAAAGCCTTGAAAACTAGACTCATTTGGGCCAACAATGTAAAATTTGCAATAGAAAAAGAACTACTGTCGACATGTGATGCACACCGAATAGGTTGATAAGATTATGGTAACTTAGACAAGATATAGTCTAGGACGAGTTCAAAAATTGCATCCACAAAGTATACCACGATCTACATCAATGAGGGAAAAAGGTAACGCGTTAGAAATGCTTTCATTGACTAAAAAAGTTTCATTTGTCAAGAGGTGTTCCTCTCAGCTGATATTTGTCAAAGAAAATCATTTCAGTCTCTTACGATTACCAAATCTCAATCTGACAGCTTTAGGAATGAAACGTCAAATAAGACTAATCAGAAATCATTATATCTTCCTTGTGCTTAAATTCACAGAAGCGAGGACACTTATTAACAAGTACGTAATCTTTTATTGAAATGTTACCGACGGAGTCAAGCAAATGTGACAAATAATTTCAATCAATATGTTTTTGCTTCTAAATTCACAGTGCCTATCAATACAAAACAGCATATGAGAGATTTGTATATGGCGGGATATAATCAAAAATCATACTCAACATTTTCTTCAATTGCCGAACCCATAACCATTGTGTTGAGTAAGATAAACACGTTTTGTTGATTTGACAAATGTCGAAACGCTTTTGATAAATTATACGCCATTCTTAATTGTGCGCCAGTTATTTCAGCATCAGACTCCATTTATTTCAAAATATGATGATACAAGTAACAAAAGTTGACGGTGTATAAAATCAAGAAGACAACGATTTTGTGCATCATCCGTGTACTATTTCTAAACACATTAAATCTGCACTATATAAATTATTCCGCTATCTCGAATGAGTCATTGTCTTTCATATTGGCTTTGCTGCAACATTGCATTTTTTTAAGCTCTTATTGTTGTATTTAGGGATCGCAACTCCTTTACTGCAATCAGCAAAATGATAAACAAAACTTAGAGAGTGTTGGGATAGAGTTTGATGCTGCAGGGATACAATATTGATATTATACACATCTAAGGAAAATATAACCTGATTTCAGATACATTTTCAGGTATATATACTTTCTATGTGCTATATTTTGTATATATTTGTGTTATTCATAAATGTTCTTGTGTAATTTATTTGTATATCTCTTTGTTTTACCAATATGTAAAAAATGCTTCACTACATATGTTTCATTTGTCATTATGATTTGAGGTGTTATGTATATATCGTTTTTCACTATATGTAGATTGCTTATCAGTTATAAATTTGTGTTTTAAAGCTTTAATATAAGTCGTGATAATTGACCTGTGTTCATGTTGAGGTGATGTGACATTGGATGATTCATTCAGTTACGTTATGCTGCAAAAAGGTCAAATGTTATCAATTCATTCCTTTTACCTGTGCTATTAATTTTACATCTGTCTGCAATGTATAATGCTGTTCTTCGAATTGGTTTTTTATTCCAAGGTGCTATTTGACTCTGGACTAAAATATAATTCCAGTACAAATGTTAATGTATTCAAATGAGTTCTGGACAATGCAATTTTGTTGGCACACCAGCACCTTCAATGATCTGAGATTTATTCGGAACACTCGATTCTTTTTAAGTTGTATAAATCTTTCATGATTTTTTTGGAATGTAATTCATAAGACTAGGCTGGATTTAAAAAAAAAGTCATACACGTATTGAAATATTTTATCATAATATCTTTTTTACATTACAAATTTAGCTGACCAGTCAGTTTATATTTCTTGGATATGTTCCAAATGGAAAAGTGTGCAAGTAAGGATATAACTGGTTCTCACTAGTGATTTGGAGTGAAGGAAAACCTGTAATGTTGTAACTGTTATCTATGCCATTAAAATAAGGCATATAAAAGAGTGAAAAGTAACAAGTTTTGTAAAAAAAACGATACCATCAATTCGAAATGTTGACCAACAGTCAGATACTCCATCGAGTTTAAATTCATTAAAACAATCACGGATTTTACCCAACATGGTTCTGTCACTTATTAGACCCTTTGGTGCTACGGAGACTCTATCGAGATTATATTTAGCATTTTTCCAAGGCTTAATTTTCGATGATCTCTCGAACTCCTTCATGCTATAATTAAAACAAGTATTTAAAAAGAGAATTTATTATATAATGAATCATTGCAAATGGCTCATTATAGGATCAGTAACCCCGTGTAACAAATCATGCACAAAGGAGTTCTGTGGGTATCATATTCAATGTTTTCGCCGGGGGAGTTATCGGTCCTGACTTTGCCTACGATGTGGGGTCGGTGTGAGAGGAAAATCGCAGTTATGTCTCGGTTGTGGTGGTAAGATATACAGAGAGTTGAAGCGTTATTATGATAAACGAATAAAAAACTCCATCAATGGATCTACCTCTGACTATGTCAGCGTCAATGACAAAATTATAAGAACTCCTCAAAATTATATTGGGAGATTCTCAAGTTAGAATTCAAGCAAATAATAAATTAGACAAATAGTATTATAGTATGTAAATGAACCAAGGATTTCATCCACATCCCGTGATTAGCGATTATGAGGAGTCCAGTGATGGTATTATCTGACACCGCATACTGAAGAAACCAGTTGGTACTAACAATGGTATGGGGTTTTTAAATTTTACTGCTGGATGGAAAAGATATCGTAATCATCGTTTCGTTTATGAGGCATATAACGGATTGATCCAAACTGGTTTTGTTATCGATCACATACATGGTTTTAAGACTGATCATTCTTTGAATAATCTACAAGCTATTTCTCAGAATGAGAATTTCATACGAGGTGGAACTGGGAAATACTCAGAAAATGCTAGACTAATAAGATCATTTAATATTGAAAATAACGAGGAATTAATATTTCAATCAATGGCCGAAGCCGGTAGATATTTTGATATTTGTCCACCTTCTATTCAACGCTTTGCAGAGAATATAACCAAGACGGCTGTCTCCAAAAGAACTGGACAAAAAATTAAATTCGTTTATGTATGAATTTCATTTTACACTATTCTTTCTATCATTAAAGGAAGTAACTGGTGCGGATATGTGTACGACTTATGAAACAGTTACGGAATGGGTTGTTTAACCTGATTTCGATAAGGGACTTTTCTGATTGGCTGGTTTTAATTGTCATGATTTTCGATGGAAATATAATCAATTATTTGTTTTGTAAGAAAACGAATCAAACACGTAGTATTTACAAACAAATGTATTTTTGTGTTTTTTTTTCTTCAAGTATTCAGTCTTGCTTAAATGCTTTCAATAATCATTATTAAGTACACCAAAGAATAAAATCGCACACCTTCGTGTTCGGCTTTCGTGTATAACTAGCTTATATACCATATTGTCTGTTATATTATTGGGCTTTAGTGTCGAAAAACATACTTAAATTAATCAAAGAACGCACACACTATCCACGGTGTGTGTAGATACTTTATGTATTCATACAACCTGGGATTTTATTTGGGTTGTATGATTGGTCAACGTATGAATGTAGACCCACCCATCATCCATTCATTCATTCATTGTATATATATCATCCATTCATTCATTGTTTATATATCATTCATTGATTGTATATATATATATATATATATATATATATATATATATATATATATATATATATATATATATCATTCATTCATTGTAAATACCACGCCATTGATGTCATTCATTGTATATATCCATTCATTGTATATATCATCCAATCATGGTATATATATCATCCATTCATTGTATATGTATTGTATTGTATATATGTGTTGTGACGCCCATTCCCCTAAGCATATTTCCTTACGTTTGTAACCCATTTTTTGACGAGTTAGGCCCCATATCGGGGATTATGCTTTGTGGTATGACTATGGACGTCAAAATAAACAGTAACGTGGATGTAATTAGCTTTCCATCACATTGGGTAATCCCATAGGATTGTTCAGAACTAATTATCGGCTAAAAGAAACGGTCATAAGGTCAAATCTCAAAGAGAGATTTAAAGAGAGAAAAATCTCTGGTAACAGAGGAAAACATTTCTGATACCAGAAGAAAAAAAATACTCCCAAATAAGGAACCCTATAAAAGACATAAAAGCCTAATAAGGGACCCAATGAATGAATAACCGCTCATCATGATTTACTCTTTATTTTTGAAAAATATATCAATGTATTTTTTGTATTAGAAATATATAGTTATCTTATAATATGAACTCCGAAAATATCTATAAGATCATAACCGAAATTTCAAATTTGAAGTCCCAAGGGATACAATTATCAGATCGATTAAATTGTGATCAAATTATTTCGGAGTTCGAAGAAATTGATTACGGCACCGAAAGGAATAAGTAAATGCTACCTAGGTCCTAAGCATTTATTTAAAAGCTCCAACATTGAATATATGATTCTTTTAAATACGAAATGAAGCGTATGGTTAATTCAAACAAATTAAGAATATAAGAATGATTATTCAACAATAATAAGTTAACTGTGGTTAGGTAAAATTCTTACTATAAATATTTCAATGTTTTGTTTACAATAATCCATAGACAGATGTTACGAGTACAGGTATGCGCGCTCATCTGTAAAAGTTGTTTTAGTCAATAACGGCTTTGAAATACTATACTGGTGTCACAGAATTTATTGAAAATTTATTTTCTTCTTAATTGTAAGCGAATTTCACAATTTTTTTTGTTTCGTCGTACATGCATTACCTGGGGTGAATAAGTTGTTTTCTCCAAGGTAAGCGGCGTGTAACGATTTGCATGTGCCTAATGTTTATTTACATGAAATCCGGAACATTAGTTTCACGGGGTGCACGGTAATCTTGCCGTGATTTCTGCTCTCCTATTTTAGAGTATATAAGGCAGAATTTTTATGATAAATTTTACGGGACCTAAAGTTTCTAGTCACAGGATAGATAAGCTCGTCTTTTCAATCTCCAGCCAAAGGGGTGAGTGTTAAATTTACATTTCGATTTATTGTGAATTTTATTCAGTTTATCATTTCGTATAATGATGCCTTTATTGCAATGCAGATTTTAAACGTGGAATATTTGGAATTACTTGTCACTATTAGGCTTTAAATGCAATAGCGTAATCTAGGGTTTAGATTATTTTTTGAGACAACTATTATTAGTCTGGTTTTGTTTATTGTAGCTGATAACATCTGATAACGTAGCTGATAACGTAGCTGATAACATAGCTGATAACGTAGCTGATAACGTCGGCTGATAGCATCTCTGAGAACATCTTTGATAACGTCTTTGATATCGTCTGATTTGTTGTGGAACATCTATGATTTGTTGCGGAACATCTCTGTATAATAGCTGAATTTGATTGATTGTGCCGTTTAATTGTGCAAACGGAATTGAAGTATCTGACTGTCTGTCTGTCGAACTGTCTGTTCGTCTACATCTGTCGTGACCTGTAAATATCCGGAAAGCTAGAAGTCCAAGTGTTGGAGCTGTCTAGGGTTATAAACATCCGGGGCGACATCTAGGGTATTGAGGAACCGTTGGTTCTAGTAGATGTTGTATGCTGTCTGTACGTATAACTGTGGTGGATCCGTGAAGGGCAAACAGCCGATAAAAGTATTGGTCAACCCTAGGTCTTCGGGGAAACTGGGAGGCGATTCAACTGTTGGTGAATCGTACGGTTATACAGGGTCGAGACGCATATGTGTGTTGCAATTGTAGTACAATTGAATACATTGTTGTATTTACATAAGTTATTTCAAGTCACATTAGTATTTGTAGGGATTGCATGAATATCAATAAAAGCTAGCAACTTGATTGAATACAAGTATATGTTCGTGCTAGTTGTCGCAATCCATACGTGCGATAGTATAGTTTGTCGTTTGTGTTTATTATCGTAATTTATACTTGCGTTAATAAAACTTTCGTAAAGGTTCTTTGGATCTGTGTATAGTCCAAGAGATTCCTTTATATCTGTGTTTTGTTTTGTATTAATATTTAATTTGTTCATGTATTGTGAATGGTTGTGAGTGTAATTGTGGGTTGAACGCATGAGTTATTGTGTTGATACATTATTATTTTTTCATTAATAATTTATTTCATAAATTTACATTATCTTTCACACATGTGTTTGTGTTGTTCATTTAGTCCACCATCCACTCGGTAACAATTCTGTTACAATGGTGTCAGAAGTGGGATCGCTGGATTAAGTGAACTGTCAATCATTTTTGTGAAGTATAAACATATTTAAAGTATTGGTTTGGTTACCTTCATCAGGAAGATAAGGTCAGCCTGTGGTATTTATATATTTATATTTTTATATTACAATTGTCATTGTCATATCATCCCTTAAGGACTTGGTTGCCTTAGGCAAAGAATTTGGTTATGAAGGCGAAAGTTTAAGGAAATTTATTCAAGAAGAACAAGCCCGGGAAAGGGACGAAAGGGTAAGAGCAAGGGAATTAGAAAGGGAAGCCGAAGAAAGGAAAAGGGAATTACATAGGGAATTAGAAAAGGAAAAGGGGGAAGCCGAAGAAAGGAAACGGGCATTAGAAAGGGAATCCGATGAAAGGAAATGGGCCTTTGAGAGGGAAAAGATAGAATTTGAGAAGGAAAAGATAGGATTAGAGAAGGAAAAGATAGAATTAGAGAAGCAGGCCGAAAAAGACAGGATAGGATGGGAAATGGAAGCGGAGCAAAGGCGAATAGAGTTAGATAAACTAGCAAAAGTAGAAATGTTAGGGTTAGAAGAAATAGCAAAGCAACGGGATCATGAGCGTAAGGTAGAATTAGCGACATCTGGAAGAGAACACGATTCTGCCTTTAGCAAATTAAGGGGCCCCAAATTACCTCCCTTTGACGATGAAAAAGATAACATGGATAGTTATCTTCATCGCTTTGAGCGGTATGCCGAAAACCAGAAGTGGAGTCAAAATGACTGGGCATTGCATCTGAGTGCTCTATTAAAGGGTAAAGCACTGGATGTATACTCGCGACTTCCTAGGGACGATGTGTTTAAGTACGACGTCCTAAAGGAAGCACTTCTAAAAAGGTACGAGCTTTCTGAACAGGGTTTTCGTAAAAAGTTCAGGTATAGCAAGCCCGATAAGGGAGAAACCTTTGGTCAGTTCACCGTCAGAATTGCAAACTATTTTGAGCGGTGGATTGAATGCGGCAAAGCGTTGAAGACGTTTGAAGGGTTGACTGATTTCTTGCTCAGAGATCAATTATTTAATACAGTTGGGCGAGAATTAGATCAATTTCTGAAGGAGAAAGTCTTCACAAACGTAAAAGATATGGCTAAGCAAGCCGATTTCTTTGCCGAAGCTCATGGGGGAACCCAGAACGTGGTTTTAAAAGATTTTAAGTCTGGAAACCAGTCTGCGAGACCTATGCCTAGGGAGCTTGTAAAATCAGCTGTAGTAAATATGTCAGTTAGGAATCCAGTTATTCAGCGTGTGCAATGTTTCTTGTGTAATGCATTGGGTCATTTTCAAAAAGACTGTCCTAAAAGAAAGAGACTTGTAAATAAGGTAGCAGTGGCTATACAAAGTAAAGGTATATCCGATAACAACGTACATGTAGAACCTTGTATTCATTCGCTTGGCACGTGTCTATTTCCCAGAGCGCGTGTACCAACCGCGAGAGGGTTTGTCAACGGTCGAGAAGTCGTAGTATTACGTGACACTGGTTGCACTGGCGTAGTGATCAAACGTAGTCTCGTGCAGGATAACCAAATGCTCGGGTGGGAGTCCCCATGTATGCTACTTGATCAGACGATCGGTCGCATTCCCGTAGCAAGGATCACAGTAAAAACACCTTTCCTAACGGGAACTGTTGATGCCCTTTGTATGGAGAACCCTATTTACGATCAGACGATCGGTAATGTTGAAGGTTCCCGTCTTCCAACCATGGCCGATTTTAAAATACCTTTGGCTCAGGCAGTCGAAACGCGAGCGCAAACACGGCGAGAGAAAACCGCGTTTCATAAATTAATAGTCCCTGAATCGATCTCCAGAATTTCGCGTGATGATTTCAAACAAGAGCAAGAACATGATGAATCCATTAAATCAATTGTTGAGAAAATCACGTCCGGCGCGATTAAACATTGCAAGCGTGGGGGTAGCTCTAGATTCGTACGCAAGAACGGATTAATTCATAGGGAGTTTAGCGCTCGGGAGGGTAAGAAGTATTGGCAAGTGGTCGTACCCCAGAGATATAGATCTCAAGTACTTAGGGTGGCGCATGAGTCAAGCATGGCAGGACACCTAGGTAAGGCTAAGACCACTAGCAGGGTAGTCGCTGCATTCTACTGGCCCGGTGTTAATGGCGATGTCACACGGTTCTGTAGGTCGTGCGACGTATGTCAGAAAACCGTCTGTAAGGGAAGGGTCACAAGGGTGCCCTTAGGAAAAATGCCATTTACACCGTTTAAAAGAGTGGCAGTATATATTGTAGGACCAATACACCGGGTTACCGAAAGAAAGAATCGGTATATACTTACTCTGGTTAATTACTCAACCAGATACCCCGAAACCGTAGCGTTACCAACTATTGAAACGGAAAGGGTAGCTGAAGCATTAGTTGATATCTTTAGTAGGGTAGGGGTGCCAGAGGAAATCCTCACTGATTGTGGTGCCCAATTCACCTCTGACCTCATGGGTGAAATAAGTAGGCTGTTATCCATCAAACAGCTAAACAATACCCCATACCATCCGATGTGCAATGGACTGGTAGAGAAGTTTAATGGTACCCTGAAAAGCATGCTGAGAAAGATGTGCGCGGAACGTCCGCAAGACTGGGACCGTTATTTAAACGCTGTTCTGTTCGCGTACCGTGAAGTACCGCAGGAAAGTTTAGGGTTTTCACCCTTCGAACTGTTGTACGGTAGAACGGTTCGAGGCCCGATGCGGATACTACGCGAACTATGGACTGGTGATGTCGCGAACGAGGAAAAAAAAACAACTTACCAGTACGTTTTAGATCTAAGAAATAAACTTGAGATTACATGTCAGATGGCACGTGACGCATTGATTAAATCGGGGCGCAGATATGCCAAGTATTACAACCGCAGAGCGCGAAATAGGAAATTTCTTGTAGGAGATCAGGTGCTATTGCTTCTTCCAACGAGTTCAAATAAGTTATTAGTCCAGTGGAAAGGTCCCTATGAAGTTAAAGAGGTAAAAGGTGACATGGACTATACAATTTACATGGACGGTAATGTAAAGACATTCCATGCAAACATGCTCAAATTGTATATCAAGAGACAGAGCGACAATGTTGAAAAGGGGGTCTTAAATGTCGTTTGTACGTCAGTCGTAGACGATGATGAAGCAGATTCGAATATCGAGAGTTCCCTTGAATGTCCCTTGGGAGTTGCTGGGGAGGGGATAGACAAAGTCGATGTGAGTGCGGAGTTGACGAAAGACCAACGTCAACAGATTAATGCGCTTTTGGCTAAACACTCTTATGTATTCACAGATAGACCAAGTTGTACAACTTTGTTGGACCTCAAAATTAAGCTGAATACGTCTGACCCTATTCGAATCAAGGGATATCCGGTGCCATACAACTCACGTGAAGCTGTGGACGAAGAGGTGGGTAAAATGTTGGATCTGGGGGTGATTGAACCCTCCAACTCACCATATTCGTCTCCAGTAGTGCTAGTAAGGAAAAAGGACGGGACGAACCGATTCTGCATTGATTTTCGGCAGTTAAATAAAATCACTGTGTTCGATGCAGAACCAATGCCAGATATGGAGGGTCTATTTGCGAAGTTGTCGGGAAACCGATGGATTTCCAAATTGGATCTGTCCAAGGGATATTGGCAGGTTCCCATTGTCCCAGAGTCCCGAACTTTGACGGCATTTGTGACTCAGAAAGGATTGTATCAATTCAAAGTGATGCCATTCGGGTTAGTTGGAGCCAGCGCAACCTGTTGTCGTTTTATGCGAAAGTTGCTGAAAGGTTTAACAAACTCTGATAGCTTTGTAGACGACATATTCGTGTACACGAATACTTGGAGTGAGCACGTGTCCGTCCTGAGCGAGCTCTTCAATAGACTCCACAGAGCGAACCTCACAGTGAGACCCACTAAATGCAGTATTGGTTATACAGATTTAGATTGTTTGGGTCATAGGGTCCGCGGTAGGGGTCAGTTAAAACCTCACTCCAGGCAAGTTGAAGCAATTAGAGACGCACCAAAGCCAACCAATAAAACGCAGGTAAGATCATTTCTAGGTCTAGTAGGTTTTTATAGAAAGTTTATACCGAACTTTGCAGCCATTGCTAGCCCACTGTCTGATTTAACAAAGAAGGGGCAACCAAACAAAGTTGAATGGGGACCGCAACAAGATAAAGCATTTTGTGCTCTGAAAGAGAAACTGGTTAGTGCACCTATATTAAAATTGCCAGATGTCAGCAAACCTTTTATTATAAGAACAGATGCTTCTGAAACTGGGTTGGGGGCAGTTTTACTGCAGGAGCAAGACGACAGTAAGTTACCCGTAGCTTACTCGAGTAGGAAATTGCTACCCAGGGAGAAGAATTATTCCGTCATAGAAAAGGAATGTTTGGCCGTAGTATGGGGAATTGGGAAGTATCACGCATATCTATTTGGGAGAGATTTCGTTCTCGAGACTGATCACCAACCCCTACTGTATTTAAACAAGGCCAAGGTTGCTAACGCTCGGTTGATGCGTTGGGCGCTAACACTACAACCTTATCGTTTCCGTGTACAAGCAATAAGGGGAGTTGAAAATATAGGCGCAGACTACTTGAGTAGGGCATGATGGGAAATTTGTATGAATTTGCCCAGTAATTAAAATCCAGTTTGTAGTATAACCAGTGTAAATGTTGTAAGATATCATCAGTAGTTATTTTTCTTTTATTCTGTGTTAGTTTTAAAAATGTGTACATTTTTATTCTTAGGAGGGAGGTATTGTCACAGAATTTATTGAAAATTTATTTTCTTCTTAATTGCAAGCGAATTTCACAATTTTCTTTGTTTCGTCGTACATGCAATACCTGGGGTGAATAAGTTGTTTTCTCCAAGGTAAGCGGCGTGTAACGATTTGCATGTGCCTAATGTTTATTTACATGAAATCCGGAACATTAGTTTCACGGGGTGCACGGTAATCTTGCCGTGATTTCTGCTCTCCTATTTTAGAGTATATAAGGCAGAATTTTTATGATAAATTTTACGGGACCTAAAGTTTCTAGTCACAGGATAGATAAGCTCGTCTTTTCAATCTCCAGCCAAAGGGGTGAGTGTTAAATTTACATTTCGTTTTATTGTGAATTTTATTCAGTTTATCATTTCGTATAATGATGCTTTTATTGTAATGCAGATTTTAAACGTGGAATATTTGGAATCACTAGTCACTATTAGGCTTTAAATGCAATAGCGTAATCTACGGTTTAGATTTTTTTTGGAGACAACTATTATTAGTCTGGTTTTCTTTATTGTAGCTGATAACATCTGATAACGTAGCTGATAACGTAGCTGATAACATAGCTGATAACGTAGCTGATAACGTCGGCTGATAGCATCTCTGAGAACATCTTTGATAACGTCTTTGATATCGTCTGATTTGTTGTGGAACATCTATGATTTGTTGCGGAACATCTCTGTATAATAGCTGAATTTGATTGATTGTGCCGTTTAATTGTGCAAACGGAATTGAAGTATCTGACTGTCTGTCTGTCGAACTGTCTGTTCGTCTACATCTGTCGTGACCTGTAAATATCCGGAAAGCTAGAAGTCCAAGTGTTGGAGCTGTCTAGGGTTATAAACATCCGGGGCGACATCTAGGGTATTGAGGAACCGTTGGTTCTAGTAGATGTTGTATGCTGTCTGTACGTATAACTGTGGTGGATCCTTGAAGGGCAAACAGCCGATAAAAGTATTGGTCAACCCTAGGTCTTCGGAGAAACTGGGAGGCGATTCAACTGTTGGTGAATCGTACGGTTATACAGGGTCGAGACACATATGTGTGTTGCAATTGTAGTACAATTGAATACATTGTTGTATTTACATAAGTTATTTCAAGTCACATTAGTATTTGTAGGGATTGCATGAATATCAATAAAAGCTAGCAACTTGATTGAATACAAGTATATGTTCGTGCTAGTTGTCGCAATCCATACGTGCGATAGTATAGTTTGTCGTTTGTATTTATTATCGTAATTTATACTTGCGTTAATAAAACTTTCGTAAAGGTTCTTTGGATCTGTGTATAGTCCAAGAGATTCCTTTATATCTGTGTTTTATTTTGTATTAATATTTAATTTGTTCATGTATTGTGAATGGTTGTGAGTGTAATTGTGGGTTGAACGCATGAGTTATTGTGTTGATACATTATTATTTTTTCATTAATAATTTATTTCATAAATTTACATTATCTTTCACACATGTGTTTGTGTTGTTCATTTAGTCCACCATCCACTCGGTAACAATTCTGTTACAACTATGGCTTATCAATGAACGCGGAAGCAAATATTTCACTGATAGTATCGACTTTTACCTGCCTGCACTGCATCGTACATTAATTGGAAATCGCTCTACTGTTTTAATAATGGTAAACAAAGCATTAACGACTAGATTAACGAGATAAAGATTTTTTCGCGATCAAAAAGTATATACCAATACGCAACTCGGTCAGAAGTAAGCTACAAGGCAGACAAAGTTGACAGACTGATAATCCAGGAGGAATTGAAGATTTGTTTAAACCGGTAACCACGGCAACCAAGGGAGTAATATCAGCCACTGAGCGAGGTATATATGGAGATATCCCTGAACAAAGACAAAGAAAAGAGACGCCTCTTCTTCCTGTACTTGAAAAAAAAGCAACGGAAACTGAAAAAAAACATCAGCGTTGTTAACAAAAAGCCCTCCTGGTCCAAAAAAAAAAAACGATTGCTCCTTTAGTGGATAAATTTATCGAGGAGGCTAAAACACTAATACAACAAAAACGTATCACGCTTTAAGTGAGTTTGCTATTAACAGCTTTAATTCAAGAAAGGAGTTTTTAGCAGGCGAGTATACAGACGATCCCATATCACTCAATGATTGGGCTAATGAGTTGTAGAAAATAAAATGGGGGGTTTAGATAAGAGGAGAAAGGAGTATAAAACCTTCTAAAGAGAAATTGATGATTATAAAAAACAAGAACAACAACAAGAAAGAAAACTCCAAACACCAACACGAAGAAGGAAAAGACGAAAAGACCCTCAATTGGATGATGATGATGATGAACCCAATGGTGATGATGATCCACTGGGGAGGGATTTTCTGGGAATGGGGTATCAGGTAGTGGTCTAGTTAGTTGTCATGGTAATATTATCAGCGATATAGCACGATTAGAGGTTCTCATATCGGGGAAACGAGCTGGAAATAACTCACCGGAAATAATTAATGAAGCAGCTTATATCTGCAGGCGGTTATTTCAAGGTGGCATCATGGACATTGATGTATATCGAGATTTCATTGACGAGTTAGTTGAAAATTCTACGAATTTTTATCATGGTTATCACAGTGACTAATTTGATGACTTCGTCTTTCGATTACATAAATATCATTTAAATAAGAATAATCATACTCTACAACCATGATAAACCAACCAGCGTCTATGTAGTAAATTCACGATTGGCGGTTTACAAAACATCTTTGGTGATGGTCTCGGTGATACCATTGCAGGGTTATTTGCAAGAATGGCTCCAAAAGTGGCGCCGCTAGCAAAACAATTATCGAAGAAAGCCATTGATGTTATTCGTAATAAGGGTATTAGCGCTGTTGGAGATCTTGCCGGTAAAGCATTTTCATCCGCGAAGGATGAACTAACAGAGTGAGTTCGGGGGCGAAGGAAACCACCATCGACTCTATTATTGCCGTTACCATCTACAGCGGATATGCCTGCAAATATTAGAAAAATTATAAATAACGCAGTAGATCAGAAATTAGCATCATTGAAAACTTCGTTGACAATTCCATCATTGACAGCAAGTGACCAAGATAATATAACCGTAAATATGATAGCGGGAAGTGGCTTAAAACCACGATCAAAATCACGATTTAGATCTACGAATATATAATAAAATGTTTAAACTGACACCTGATCCAGCGTTTGATATGGGCGCCCCAGTGCGCAAGGATGATTCTGTACGCGATTATCAATTCTATTCCTATCATGCAATACAATCTTATCTTCGAGGAAGAATCGAACTTCAAGTCTAATATACCAGGAAATACTTTCTACCATGCGAAGCATTTATTGAAGTGGAATGAGAACTTCTAACAAATGTTGCAGCTAATACAGCATAAGCAGGTAACCCAAATGTCCGAGTTAGTTTTATTAATAATGGTATCACGGCGCTATTTGAGAGAGCAAGATATCTCATCGATGGAAGAGAAATTGATGCCATTGAGCGTGAGGTTGATATTGCAACAACAATAATCGGGTTAGCAAGTTATTCTGGTGATTATACAAGATAAGCGGGTCCATCTATGATGTTTTCTAAGGATATCACTGGTAACGCTACTCACATCCAGTATATCAAATTACAGACACCACAAGATACTGCAGTTGGTTCTAATCAACCAGTTACTCCGGAACACGAAGCAAGACCAGGTGCTGCTTTTGATATTATAAAAAGTACTAATCCTAATTACAACCTAGGATTTGCAAAACGCGTAGCAACGAATCAGGGTGCTCGTCGACGAATTTCATGCGCGATTCCACTGCATCATATATTTTGATTCTGTAAAACTGTCCGAAAAGTTATTTATGGAGCGAAGCATACAGTAGTTCTCGTGAGAAAAGGCGATGATAATAACGCAATCTGGTGTGGCGCTGATGTTGCTGCCGGTAAAGTCATTTTAACAAAACTATCACTGTGGATGCCAGTACTGACTCCATCAATCACAACAGAAGAGCGATTACTATCATTTATGGATCATAGAGGAAAATCATTGCTAAGATGGCTAACAACAACAACAGATACCATGGATTCTAATATTAATAGTACACTAACATGTCATCTGGCATCAAAACAAGGTGTTTCAGCTCCACGTCATCTGTTTGTTGCGCTACAGAATACTGAGCGATTAAACAATCAAGAACGCAGCCATAGGATATTTGATCAGATAGGTGTTAATGCAGTCTCTCTGAGAATAAACGGACAACAGGAACCATCGGAGGATATACAACTTGATTACACCACTAACCAAATAGCACGTGTGTATCATCGTCTGTTATCATATCTGGGACGCGATCAAAATGTCGATACTAGTATGCAAATATCACAGTTGGATTTTAAAAATCTGTATCCGATTTATTACTTTTCGCTGGAACATCTTGATTTAACAAGACAATCCGTCGTTGATATACACTTTAGAGCTCGTGTAGCCCGTACTGGTGGTATTGCTAATTATAGAGCGATTGCTGTCATTCTCAGTGATAAATCAATGTTACTCGAAGATGTTGGTGGGCGAATGAGAATAATCGATGATCCAGTGGAAAATATGTAACAATTAGATCAATCTGCTATTGTATAATGTCATATAGTGTTGTTAGTGTTACGTTGACTCCTGGTCAACTCAAGAAATTGCAATCGGAATCAGCCAAAACATGTGTACCCACGATAACACTGAAACATAATCAGATGTCTGATGGTCAGAGTAAATTGTCACTGACAACTCGTCAGATAAAACACTTTAATGATGCTTTCAATGATAAAATAGGCGTTCAGATCACTCTCTCTGCGGCTGCGATCAAAAAATATGATTAAAACCGGTGATATATTCCCGTTGTTAGCCGCGATTCCAACTTTGATTGCAGCAGCGGCCCCAGCGGTGGCTAAAGCGGACGCGTTAGGGGCCGTTGGTACCGCGGCAGGGATGGCACTAAAGAAAGCTACCGGACGAGGGTATTAAAAAGGGAAATGGTCTAAGACTACCAGGAACCCCGTATTCATGGTACAGCGGAAAAGGCCTATGAATCCCAGGAACGTTTTATTAGTTCCCATGTCAAATTTTGATTTACTCTATGCTGCTAAGAAACTATAGATTAAAAACTTCAAAGGCGTCTTTCTGAAAGATCAGCTGCCGGCACAATCAAACAGCGTTGAAGCCGGTATCATTAATCTCGATAATAGCAAAGGACCTGGAATCCACAGGGTTCCATACGCGATTGATCCGCGTGTGATTGTTTATTTCGATTCATATGGTTTAGTGCCACATAAAGAATTTACACCCCTCGTTGGTACTCAACGATTCCAACTGAACAAATGAGTGACCCACCAATATGCGGCATTGAAGTATTAAATCTCCTTTACGCTATTTCAACATCTGGAAAACAACCTCATCGGGTCGAAAATGAATATATTAGCAGTCGCTGTAAATCAAAGATTTTAGAGAAATGATTAGTTTTACAATAACATGATTGATATTTGGGGATGATCTTTATCAGTGCTGAAGAAAACCGAAGCCGATGGCGTTGCAACCGGTGATATAAAAAAATAATCGAAGATGAAATAGCTGAGATGTTGAACTTGGCAAATATTGATCCCAATGAAATTGTTGTTTTTCAAGATCGTCAGGGTAAGTTGAAAACTAGTAATGTTTCCCTGGATGATATTTTAGTTAAACGACGCGACAGAGTAGAATATACTATCGCGTTGTTTTCTAGTCAGGGCAAACTCAAACCAGGTGTACTTGTTTCAACGCTCATAGATAAATTAGCAACACTCGGTGATAATTATTCACCAACGATATAATTATTAAAAAAAACTACGCGATTAATATGACAACCATATAACTAAATTCGATCAGTTTTCTAAAAATAATAAAGAAACATAATTGACAATATTCACAAACCTCTATTAGATTTGCTTAGTAATCCACCAGTGACCACACCGAAGCTCATAGAGATGATAACGTCTATGTTGGAATTAGCAACACTTCAAATCAAATATGAAGAACACGTGAAACAGTTTTCAATTTTTCGTAAAAATATCGTAGATAAATTTCTTCGAACCACATTCGATAAACTCGACATAAAACTTCGGATATTAAAAAATCCATCGATGATCTTAAAGAAACCAGTGATGAAATACCCGTGATTAATCGGCGAATAAAAGTTATTCGCGAAGATATTAAAACAACAAACGATATTATCAAGGATGATATGCCGAAGATGATACAAATACTTGAAAAAACAAATATCCTTCATGACAGAACCAACAACGTAGTATACACGATTCAATATGGATCATTTGCGTGGACACCATCCACTAACACGCTAAGTATCAATGCAACCGTCAAGAGTATTTATCGATTAACACTAGTGACGCCGACTCAATTTAATATTTCATCAACGAGTTCATCTGGGGTCAACAATACTATATCAATCATCGTCGTCAAGGATACAACTGAACAGTTCACAATAACAACGAATGATAATAATCTGGCTAGGGTTTCAGTAACGTGGTATGTGGAATTCGTAGCGGATTTAAGTAAATAATTAAACCACCAGCGGTTTCAATTGAATTCTATTGTAATAAATAACATGTCATCACCGATGATTTCATCGATCCAATGTCGATATAACACCATCAAAGAATTTCAAACAAATCTCAAAATTCTTCTTGACTAGTACCGAACAAAAATAAACAAATACCGGCGAAGAATCATTGCCATCGACGTAGCTGTATACTCGATGTAGGGCTTAATTATCGGCGTTGGTATTGCTATATCATCAGTTTAAATGACCGCTCCAGCTATTATTCCGGTTTGTTTATCTGCGGTTCCAACCGTCGCAGGAATAGCCATCGCGATAGCAAACAAATATCATGTTCTCAACAAAAACTGCACGGTTACATTATTATAAATGCTACGGTATCTTTGAGTGTATTCGCAATCATCTAAGTTGATAGCTTCGTCGCTCGACGACACGACAATAACCGAGGATGAGTTTTCGAGAATGGTCCAGAAGTACGAGTCAACATAGCTGGAATTAGAGCGAGACAATAATAATAACAATGACAATACCGCAAGAACTACTTCAACGAATAGTAAAAAATACCGAACCGAATAAACGAATAGCGGAAAATACCACACCGGTGAAAACCAGCATGATCTCAATAACATCAACTAATCCTGAATTCAGTGTGAATTTCCCTACTTCGGTTCCCGTGAAGGAAAAAGCGCTTGCAAAATTACGAGTGTATCACAGTTGGCCTAACAATAGGTCGGTAGCATTTTGTTGTCAACAACCGAATATTTCCTTGTTGTTTGCGAGTAGGAATAAACCCGATGGAACTCCAGACTGGAACGTTGTTTCGCTACCATCTGGGTCGAACAAGTCAATGCTGAATTACAGCGTAGAATAAAATCCATTACTGGAAAAGAATCAAACATCGCTATAACAGTTCACGAGCCGACATTATCATCCGCAATTGACATAAACTCACCCGGATATGTCGTAGATATCTATCAGAGTTCTATAAGGACAATACTGGGGTGGCCTGAAATCCCACCTCAGACATCTTATCAAATACACTATCCCAAAAAAACTTGATTATATTACCGACAAGATAAAACCTGATAATCCAGTAAAATGTTATAACGAATACACCAAGTTGAAATTTTTCATTGGAATGATAAAAGATCGCGTTATTAAAAGATACTACACAACTCGACAAGATAAAATCACTGAAAATGTCACAGGGATGAATAATGATTTTTCACTGTTGTTATCTCTTTAATCCGGTACTCTCACCCGAGATGAATTTATCAGCGTCATAGAAACATGTAACAAAATCATCAATGACATGGAAACATTTCATTCGCAAATTAGTCAAATGGTATTAGGTGACAGTAATCCTTAAACGAGAACAGAGTTTGCGACAGCATATAATATACACGTAGAAGATATTCCCACATTCAAATTACACGGATAAAATATCTCAGAACTACAAAAATCTCTCAATGATGCCATTGACGTTGGTTTCAAAAAAATCCACGACGCATGAAAAAAAAAATGCCACAACCACAAACAATAATTCTCAAATATAATAACGACCCAGACAGCGGTGGTAGGCATATTCCTGCGTTCAACGTAAATATATCCTCGGTGATAGCGTTGAATTTAGTATGTGATGTTATCGAAGGAAGCTATCAAATAAATCTCAATCGATCAAATCAAGCTCAACAAGGATATATTTTATATTCATTTGCACCATCCGCTCCTCCAGGATTTCTAATAATCGAGGATCCAACTAATCCAGTCTATATGCGATGTCATAATAATTCATTAACGAGAATTAATTTCAAACTCACTGACCAGTCCAATAATCTTATTGATTTACGAGATAAGGTTTTACAAATTAGTCTGTTTGTAAGATCATAAATGATTTTCATCGTAAAAAAAATATTAAACCATAGCAGCAAAGGGGGCGCGACAACAACCATGGCGTCATTTTTTATGATTTTTGAGGAAGCATCAGTTTGCAGAATGAGCACTTCTATTAAGAAATGTCGAGGAAGCCTGAGTTTGCCGAATCGACGCCAAAGAAAAGTTGTATAGTTTGCTCCCTCTGCTGCTATAAGTTATATGGTAATAAAGAAAAATTTGGTTATATTACGATCATTATTAAACGCATGTTTCTCTCTAATCCATGTTGATAATTCTTTTCACTGGTTGGTATCTATAAAATATTACGTCAGCCATTAATTATTCAATAATTAATGTATTTATTAATGTTCGAATCCAATGTTGACTGCAGCATATAACATATCCTACATGCATCTCTTTGCATTGCGTTTAGTATCTCTCTAGGATGGGTAAATCCGTAAGACAAAAAAAACAAAAAAAAATTCTTATGCATCATGTTTTCATTATGAATGAAAATAATAAGTCCAGCTGGATATATACAGATCAAAGCGTTCTTATTTATTACCATGTAATATTTATTTTTGAGCTTTATCAGACTCGTTCTATATTTTTGTAGGGGTGTCACCAGACAGATGCCCCTCCCCTCCCCATATTTCAAAAAACTGAAAAAGTTGTTTTCATGTGAGTTGTGTTCCCAAGATGTGTAGTTCATGCTATTTATTTTTATTTCCATTTACTTCTTTCTAACTTTATTTGTCCCATCGGGATTATATGACATTTTTGAAAGGGGTATTTCTTCCATTTCTCTAATGTTCCAATAGGGCGGTTCCTCAGAGTTGGTTTTGTCACCATTTCTGGGTTCCTTACCTAGTATTTTTTTTTTTACTCTGGCTAAAGGATCCCCTATATCCAGTGTATGCTTTTAGTGTTTTTGCTATTTGTCTGAGTGCTACTGTGTGTGCATGTGTATATATATATATATATATATATATATATATATATATATATATATATATATATATATATATATATATATATATATATATATATATATAAATATATATATATATATATATATATATATATATATATATATATATATATATATATTTATATATATATATCTGAGTGTGCGTGCGTGTGTGTTTGTTTGGATAGCCTTTCCTATTTGAAATATTTTCCAGTTTTCTAGTCACCGATTGGTGACCCGGATCATAAGCAAATCGTCACTTTACTCTTTTAATTTATCATAAATGTGTATTACAAGAATTTTGAATTTTGAAGCAAAGTCTTTTGTACTATTACCTGTTTGTTTTTCCACTATATAAAATCCCAAATAACTTAAGTTTATTCTGTGTCGTCTTTGTTGTTGTTTTGTATATTTAAATGATTGAGACCAACTCGAGACAAGTTACGTACATGTATTTTCTCGTTCTATATACTCCTTATGATAGTTAAGTTTTTATATTATTATTTACCTTCATTATGTAAATCAGACTATGTGTTATTGGATTTATGTTCGTATAATCCTTGGTATTGGTCATTAGAATATTCATTATTAGCGTTTGAATTAGGTCTATTTTTTAATATCAATCTATATGTCTATCTATCCTTAAATCTTGTCGACCTTTGGGGCACCACTGATGACATGACAACCAGCTTCCTCCATTCCAATCTGTTCTCTGATAATCTCACTGTGTCACTCACCTTTAGTCTTGTCCACTTTGAGGTGTTATCCTCACATCTTTTCCTCTGTCTTCCTCTCCTTCGACCTTCCTGCACAGTACATTCCATGACTGTCTTTGCAAGCCCTGTTGTTCGTATGACATGTCTATACCATTTCATTTTGCGTTTCTTCACAATGGTCAATAGCTCTTCATAGGGCCCAATAGCTTGCATAATTCTGGTTCACAATTCCACATTCGTGACATGATCTCTATATGAAATGCCAAGCAATCTTCGAAAGCATCTCATTACAACAGCTTGTATATTCCTTTCGAGATTCGCTGTTGTGGTCCATGACTAACAGGCATATAGGAACACAGATGCAACCAAGGGGCGCATTTGTCTGATTTGTGAGCTGAATGAGGTATTTATGTCTTTAGCCTTGAAATTGCCGTTATTGTCAGCGCAATCCTGCGCAAAATTTCTGGTTTTGATCCCTCGTCTGCCACGACTTCTCCTACGTAATTGAATATATTAACTGTTTCCAGTTTTTGGCCACTATTCATGATGTCAGTGCTGATGCCACTGGTGTTGTTGGTCATCATGTTGGTCCGCTCTGCACTGATTTCCATATCAAAAGCATTAGCTGTACTGTTCAGTTTTCCACCAACTGTGCAAGCCCCTCCTCATTTTCTGCAAAAGCCATCGATGTCATCAGCAAAACGCAGATTCGTTATTATTCTGCCTCCAATACTGACAGTTCCTTCATGGTCTTTCAGTCCATCTGTCATGATTCTGTCAAGGGAGATGGTGAAGAGAGTAGGTGAAAGCAAGCAGCCCTGTCTGACTCCCACAGTTGTCCTAAACCAATCTCCCATTTGACCGTTGAAGCAAACTGCGCTGGTGGCCTTGCTGTAAAGGCTTTCTATGAATTTGATCAAGTTAGCATTGATATTATATAGCTTCATGGTGGACCAAAGGGCCGCATGCCATACTCTGTCATACGACATCTTAAAATCTATAAAGACATGATAAAGGTTTTGTTGTTGCTGGAGGTATTTCTCACATAGTATTCTCAGGTTAAAAATCTGTTCAGTTGTGCTTCGCCCTGGTCTGCTCGAATGATTAGCAACCTTTGGTTTGCCACATTTACAACACCTTATAGTTGTCATTTTATTTTATGTTTAATTTACTACTTCCGTATCTATAAACTAAATATTTTTTCGCTAGACATTTTTTGCTCCACATGCCAAGCTTAACGTTTTAAGTGGTTTATTGTTCAATGTCTTTGCTAATTCAGATTCATCAAACATCACCTGGCTAAATGTATAACGTCCTTTCCACAATATCTTATCAACAGGCTATGTATTTTTATTATTTGTAATGATTGAAATGTTATTGTCATCCACATATGTTTCAATACAAGCAGAGGTGTTGGTATCTTTAAAGTAAACGCAAATCAAGTCACTATATCTGTCCATAGTTTGCGGAGAAATATTATAAAATGTATTACAATGTTCGCGTCCAATTCACATCCGTTTTGTTCTTCCATTCGTTTATTTTCTCTAACAATCGGGTATACCTTGCACACATCCATATGCTTATCTATAACTCCTTAGCGTAATATATCCGATTAATATGTTCTCCGTTTATATATTCCAATTTATGTACTGCAATGTCACCTAATAGCACTTTAAAAAACATAATCGCTTCAGTTAATATTTTGTACATGTCCTTCTGCAAAATTAAATTAAATGTATATTTATAAATCTTAACCGTTTGACATATTTAGTATTCTGATGTTGAAAATGTGTTAAATAATAGATAACCGAATATATTCATCCATAATTAATATCTATTGCTTGGATGAAAAGTTTCATTTTGAGTCATATATATATCGACCTATCATAGCTATTATTATAACCTGTCAGTACCTTGAGCATCCGTCCATGTTCGGCATTCATTTGTATCAAATATTATCAGATACTACTTGAGAAGTTATACAATTAGGTTACACCTGCTTTCTTATATATATATAAATAGATAGATAGATAGATAGATAGATAGATAGATAGATAGATAGATAGATAGATAGATAGATAGATAGATAGATAGATAGATAGATAGATAGATAGATAGATAGATAGATAGATAGATAGATAGATAGATAGATAGATAGATAGATAGATAGATAGATAGATAGATAGATAGATATATATATATAGATAGATAGATAGATAGATAGATACATAGATAGATACATAGATAGATAATTACTTTTGGGGATGTAAAGTCGTTGTCGCACCCTTTCTGCTGCTATGGGGTGAAAATTATTTTTTTTACGATGAAAGTCCTAAGACTTCAAACCTTTTTAGGATTTCATAAACAGACTAATTTTTAGAACCTCACCTCGTAAATCAATCAGATTATTGGATTGGTCAGTGAGTTTGAAATTAATTCTCGTTTACGAATCATTATAACATCGCATATAGACTAGATTAGTTGGATCCTCAATTATTAGAAACCATATAGGGGCTGTTGGTGAAAATAAATATAAAATATATCCTTGTTGAGCTTGATTTGATCTTTCGAGATTTATTTGATAAATTCCTTGGATAACATCACATACTAAATTAATTGCAATCACCAAGAATATAGTGTCGTTTTGAGGAGCGATATGCCGCCCGTCTCCGTCTGGTTCATTATTATGCATAAGGATTGTTGTTGTTTTTTTTCATGCGTCGTGAATCCTTTTGAAAACGTCATCGATGGCATCATTGAGTCTTTTCTTTATAGTTGCTACATCGATGTCTCCAGGAAATCTACATTGAGATATATTATCCTCTTTTTACGAAAAAGCAGTTAAAATTCGTTATCATTGATGGCCTGTGCTATTAATCACCATTTGTAATGTTCGGTTACGAATATATTCTACACTGAATATAATCTGATTAAATATTTCTACGTTTTTTGAAAATTTCTCCCGGTTATATAATTGTCAACTCTATCATGTAGAGGTATTTTACGTCTGTCAAATGTATGATAAAAAGCACCAAACCAGTCTTTAAAATCGACATCTGTTACTGAACGAAAATATTGATAAATTTGTTTATTTTTATTAAATAAAGTCCAAAGAAGATGATTACTTTAACCACTGATATAAATTTCGATTTTTTTCTCTCTCCACTTTTTTATTTTATCTACATGAGTCTTAATTATATAGTTAAATCCGCTATATTTTGCATTGGGATATAGTTTATCAGAAGTAAATTAAAGCATTTTAGGTTCAGGTAAATGTTGATAAGATGGTGCCTGAGGTGGGATTTCAGACCATCCTAACACGGTTCGTATCGAACTCTGATTGATATCTACGGCATACACGGGCGAGTTCATCTAAATCGCGGATGATATCGTCGGATCATGAACTGTTTTAGCGATTTTCGGTTCTTTTCCAGTAATTGATTTTATTCTGCGTTGTAATTCATTATTGATTTGTTCGATTTGGTATGACCCAGATGATAGCGAAACAACGTTCCAATCTGGAGAACCTTCGGGTTTGTTTTTACACGCAAACACTAGGGAATTATTCGGTTGCTGACCACCAAATGATTTTGATCTAATATTTGGCCAACAATGGTATACTCGTAATTTTGCTAACGCTATCTTCTTACCTGGAACCGCAGTCGGGAAATTCACACTGAAATCAGGATTCGTTGAGGTTATTGAGATTATGCTGGTTTTCACTGGTGTGGTATTTTCTGCTAATCGTTGAAGTAGTTCTTGCGATGTTGCTTTGTTATTATATTCGTGTTGTATTTCTAATTTTGACATCGCGGAATCATAAACACGTACCATCGCTGAAAACTCACTATCGGATATTAATGTGTCATCGAGTGACGACGATATCATCGAGGATAATTGTGAGTACCCGGTAGACACAACATGAAATTTAACTACGTAATCTTGCAGTTTACGCTGGCTGCAAGATGATTTTTTTTTTGTTATAATTGAAATAATTCTCCCGATTGTTGTCACTGCGGATATACAAATCGGGACGGTTACTGGAGCAATCATAGTTACCTACCATAATAATATACCAGCTCCGGCGAGTACACTGGATACCGAATATACGGTTACATCAACGGCGGTGAATCTTCGTCGGTATTTTTTTTTACTTGATACTCCTCACTGAGTGTTTTGAGTTTAGTTTGAAATTCTCTGACCTGATCATAGCGGTACTGCTGTGATGACATTTTTATATTACAACAGAATTCAATTTAGTTGTTTACTTAAATCCGCTACGAACTACACATACCATGTAACTGAAACCCTAGCCAAAGTATTATCAGTGGATGCTATTTTGAATCGTTCAGTTCTTCCTTTGTCGATGATCGTTGATATCATATTCTTGACCCCATATGAACTCGTTGATGAAATATTAAATTGAGTCGTTGATATTAGTGTTAATCGATAAATACCCTTAACGGCCGCGGTGAGATATAATTTGTTGTTTGTAGGTGTCGACGCAAATGATCCGTGTTGGATCGCGTACACGTTATTTATGATATTTTTTGGTCGTGAGGGATTTTTAAGTTTTCAAGTTTTTCTGTCATCCTCAGTAGATCATCCCTGATAGTATCTTCTACTGCGTCGCGTTGTTTGACTAAAATATCATCAAGGGAAATACTACTAGTTTTCAATTTACCTTGACGATCTTGAAATACAATTATTTCATTGGGATGAACGCTTGTAAAGTTCAACATCTCAGCTATTTCATTTTCGATTATTTTTTTTACATCACCGGTTGCAGATATTTCCGCGGTGGTTTTTTAGGCTTCATAAAGATGTCCCCAAAATATCAATCATGTTATTCCATAGTACATTCGTCTATTTAAGTAATTCATTATTGTGTATTCGTAGACGACTTTATAAAGTGATTCAGATGATGCTGAAACCCACATTAACATTTCAAGGATTGCTTGTCCACACGAATTTTCAAGTAAGCCCAGCATGGGTAACTCTGAATACCAAACAGGAACTGAAGAATCCAACTTGGATATATGCTCAAGAAATCTTCATTCCTTATTAGGAGGAAATCCATGCGGGTCAAAATGAATGACATATTGTGGATGTATTACGTGACCCATTCAATATACTCTAGATTTATTGCTAAAACCGATAGCAAGTATACCGGTTTCAAAGATTTTTGGTTGTGTTGGTAATTGATTTTCCCTGAATATACCTCTGAAATATTTTATTGGGAGTTTCTTTAATATGTCAGCCGTGTTAAGATTGGATTTTTTAACTATGGGTTTTGGTGAAATATCAATCATGTTAAGATTGGACTTTTCAAATATGGGTTTAGCTAATATGTTAGCAGAAACAGGTTTATAAAACCACACTGTTAGTTTTGTCACCTGTTCGAATAAACTTCTCCAAATATCAATCATGTTTATTATATGTTACTTTCTCTCTAAAAAGCAATTACTCGTATATTCGTGTACGGTTTTATTGGGTGGTTTTCCCGATGATGAAATAAAGTTGAGGACATTTGATACTTCTATACCGCATATTGGCGGGTCATTCATTTTCTGTGTTGGTAGCGTAGAATACAAGATAGGAGTTTTTAAAGGGTTTATATAACGCATAAATTCTTTAGACGGCGCTAACCCAAATTAATAGAAAAAGACAATTGCACGCGGATCAATCCCGTATGCAACCCAGTGCTGTTATCGAGATTAATAATATCGGTTTCAACACTGTTTGGTTGTTGTAGTAATTGATCTCTCATAAAGAAACCTCTAAAGTTTTTTATCGCTAGTGTTTTTGGCAGCATCGGGTAAATCAAAATTTGACATGGTAACTATTGCTAATAAACCGTTCCTAGTCTCTGGCCTTTTCCGCTGAAACCATGATAACGGATTTCCTGGTAATCTTAGACCCTTTCCTGATCGTGTCTTTTCTTTTTGTATCCCTGTCCGGCAGCTTTCTGTAGTGCCATCCCTGCCGCTGTACCGACGGCTCCTAGCGCGGCGGCTTTTGCTATCACTGGGGCCGCTGCCGCAATCAACGCTGGTAACGCAGCGAAAAGTTGGAATATACCACCTAATTTTATCATGTTCTTAATCACAGCTGCATAGAGAGTGATCTGAACACCCTTTTTATCTTTGATGGCATTATTGAAGTATTTCATATGACGAGCTGTCAATGACAGTTTATTCTGACAAAGAGACATATGATTGTGCTTCAGCAATATTGTGGTTCCACATTTGTTAGATGATTCCGATTGCAATTTTTTAACTTGACCAGGAGTTAACGTAACACTAACAGCACTGTATGACATTTAAATAATAACATATTGATATAATTGCTACATTACAGATTTTTGAAAATATTACCTATTTTCCATTGGTGCAACAACTACCTTCATTCATCCACCAACACCTTCGAGTAGCATTGATTTGACCCTGAGAATTAGAAAAACTGCTGTGTATTCGGGGATAGTGACAGGACGGGTTACACGAGCTCGAAAGTATATTTCAACGACAGATTGTCTGGTTAAGTCTAAATGTTACAGCGAGAAGTAATACATGGGATATACTTTTCTAAAATCCAACTGTGATATTTGCAGAAAAGTATTCACATTATTATCGCGTCCCTTATATGACAACAAATGATGATACACGCGTGCTATTTGGTTGGTTCCATAATCAAAATGTATATCTTCGGTTGGTTCCTGTTGATCGTTTACCTTGAACAAAACTTCATTACACCCAATTTGATCAAATATCGTATGGTAGCGTGTTTGTGAACCCAATCGCGCCTTATCCTGTAACGCAATAAATATATGACGTGGAACTGAAACACCTCATTTTGATGCCAGGTGCCATGTAAGTGTACCATCAATAGTAGAATGCAAGGTATATGTGGTCACTGTTAGCCAACTTAGTAATGATTTACCGCCTGTACTCATAAATGATAGTAATTTGTGCTCTACGCTGATTGATGGATTCATTACTGGCATCCACAGTGTTAGTTTCGTTATATTCACCTTGCCACGGTCATCATCCGGATTTGCAGGTTCTGCTGGAATCCTCCAGATTGCATCATTATCATCACCCTTTCGCACGACTGCTACTGTATGTTTCGCTCCATAGATAACTTTTCTAACATTTCTGCAGAATCCAAATATATGATGTAGTGAAATCGCGCGCGAGAATAATCTACGATCTCCTTCCCACAATAATATACATGTTGCAGCTCCTAGGTTGTAATCAGGATCATTATGTATAATCATATCTTCAATATTAGCAACATCAACAGGAAGAACAGAACGATTCTTTGGTTGTCTTATAACATATTGAGTCGGTGCTGCGCGATCATTAATATCTTTAGAAAACATCACAGATGGACCCGCCGATCTTGTATAATCATAGGAGTATTTTGCCAACCCCACTATTGTTGTGGCAACATCAACATCGTGTTCTATAGACTCGATTTCTCTGTTATCAATCATGTATCTATCGCTGTTATACCATTATTGACAAAAGCAACTTTGGCACCACGTGGATATGGTGCTGGTACAGCAGGAGTATCAGAAACTTACAATTTCTCCTTCTACTTCGATAAACGCTTCAGAGGGTAGAAAGTATTTGCTAGTATCCTGGACTTGAAGTTCGATTCTTTATCGACCATTTGGTTGTACTGCATTATAGGGATAATACTGATAATTAAGTATAGAATCATTCTTGAGCACTGGGGCATCTAAATCAAACGCTGTGTCAGGATCCGATTTGAACATATCATTACATATTTCTTGATCTAAATCGTGATCTCGCTCGCGATTTTAAACCAATTCCCGCTACCATAATTGCAGTTTATTATTTTACTAATACTTTCAGGCATAATTTCCGTAGATGGTAGTGGCCACAAGGACTTCGTCATCGGTTTCCTTCGCCGTCGAACTAACGCTACCAGCTTTTCTTTAGCCGCGGAAAATGCCCACCCGGCATCATCACCAGCAGCGCTATTACCCTTATCACAAATAACATCAATAACTTTCATTATTAATTGTTTGGGTGCTATTTTTGGAGCCATTCTTGCAAATAACCCTGCAATGGCATTACCGAGACCTTCTCCATAGTACGCTCTATAAACAGGCAACCGTGAGTTTACTACATAGACCATAGTTGATTTTCTGTGGTTGTAGTGTATGATCATCTTATTTAAATGATATTTATGTAATCGTAAATTCGTAAACGATTTTCAACGAAGTCATCAAATTAATCACTATGGTAACCTTAAAATCCCTTGGATTTTCGGCTAGCTCATCAATTAACTCTCGATATACATCAATATCCATGATACCACCCTCAAATAGTCGTCTGCAGATATCAGCTGTCTCGGTAATTACTTCCGGTGAGTTATTTCCAGCTCGTTTCCCTCCTACGGGAATTTCTAGTCGTGATATTTCCCCAAGAATATTACTAAGACAACTAACTAAACCACTACATGAAACTCTGTTTTGGGTTACACTCTGAGAAAACCCCTCCCCAGTACTATTACTATAACCGGTTGCACCCTGTGTATCCCCCTCCTGACCTTGTAAATAACTAAACATTTTATCATTAGATTCATCTTGATCGGATGGCATATAGAATGATTGTTTAGTATCATCATCAAATGGTAGTTGTCGTTGAGGTAGAAAGATATTTTCTTTGAAGGCTGTTGTCTTTTTCTTTGCATACTTTGCGGTTATTGTATTTTTGTTTTTAGTTCTTCAAATCAATTATACACTGTACTCACCGTTTCTAGATATCCAGTTTGTGATGTATTTGTTGTATCAATTCGACTTGTGTTTGTTTTGATTTTGTAAATCACATCAGCGCAATGAATCATACTTTAAATATACCCGTGTTGTTCTGTTTTCAACATTTTTGTCCTGTTTTCATACGTCGCAACAACAAGCGCAGGAATTTCCGCTTTATCAGTCATATCAATTGCTGCTAAAACCTCCTCATTAAATCTCGCACGTAAGTCCTGTACTATTTTTGCATTGGGTTTTTTTTATCAGCAGGTGGTTTTGTTAACAACGATGATGCGTTTTTTTCAGTTTCTCCTGCTATTTTTTCAAGCACAGAAAGAAGAGGCGCTTCTTTTCTTTTTCCTTCCTCAGGAATATCTCTCCATATTGCTCTTTCAGCGGTTGATACGACGTCTTTACTCGCTGTAGTAAATGGTTTGAATAGCTGTTGATTGTCTGATGCAAAATCACTCTTAAATCGCATCTAATCGTTGTTGTGCTAATTTACTTGTCAGTGCTTCAAAAACCATGATATTTAATGTACGATCTAAATGTACTGACTTTGTCACCATTGAATGATCCGTAGATTGCTTCACCCACCCCAATTTACTACATTACTTCCGCGTAGTGACGAAGTGACCCGTGACAAACCATTGTCAAAGTCACCACTGATTAAATTACCGTCCAAAAAAGCGTCTATAGAATTTTTCTAGTTGAGTAAGCGCACATACCTGTTTTAGGTGAGAAAGTGCCATACCTGTCTGTGTTATACCTTGTATTACTCATGTATCTATGTTGTGTTTTACTGTGTTGAGTCAATCGGGGGGAGGGGGAGGTCATTTTGGCGGATAATCTCTTTAATTTTTTTTGATTTTCGAATTAATTGTGCGTTTGATTTCATATTGCTGTCCCAAATCTTTTCTTTTTTTTTCGACAACAGTGAATAACGGGGCGAACTTATTGATGTCGTTACAGAATGCAAGGGAGTCATAAAGTAGCGTTCTAAATTTGCTTGATAACTCGTTTTTATTACATCAAGAAATATCTTAAAAATCAGAAGAAATCTGATCACAATTTAATTTATCTGACAATTGAATTCCTTGATTTTTCAAATTTCGGTTAAAATCTCGTTTATATTTTCAGAATTCATATATATAATAATATATTATATTTCTAATATATTTTTCAAAAACAAACAAGTTGGTGGTCAATTTTGTGACCCGTTTTTTGTATGAACTCCGTTCGCAATAAGGTGTTATTGACATCTTATTGCGCCTAGAGATATATATTAAGGTTATGTATGATGATGAATAAAGTGTTCTATACATGTTTGATAATATACAACAGCGCATCCTTTTCAACTCCCAATTCGATTGCTATGGCGAGTTTGTAAGGCACACATATATACATATATACATATTTGATATATATGACATGACAGCCTTTCAACACCCATTTCGATTGTTATGGCCAGATTGTGGGGCACACATATATACATGTATACATATAGACATATTTGATATATTTAATATATAGGACAGCACAGCCTTTTGAACTCTCAATTCTAGTTTTATGGCGAGTTTGTAAGGCACACATATATACATGTATACATATAAGACAACACTGCCTTTTCATACCCCCAATTCGAGTGTTATGGCGAGTTTGTAAGGCACATATTATATACACTGAAATGGTTATAGTATCTACAATGAATGATACATGAAATATAACAATGGATTTTAGGATGACAATGACGGGGACGATTCTACATTCAAACTGAAACCAATCATAAACCCCACAAAATAAACCCGGCTTGAATGCAAAAACACATTCACATCGCGTATGACGGTGTGTGATATATGGTTGTTTCAGTTTGAATTTCGAATGGCTTAAAGCCCCCAATTATATAGAAAAACCAGCGAAATCGGTTCCGTCGACAATAATGCCTGCCACGAGATTCAAACGATAGGCCCTAGGACAAGATCACAACGCATATGGACTACGCTAAATGTTTCAATCTGCAGGTATGTGATTTTGAATACGATATGTATGTAAACAAAAGACAACAAATCCCATTGAGATCCGTTCCTCTTTCATAAACCGTACACGGACCATTACGAGTTATTCCCCTTAATGATATATACACATAGTACAAAACAGAATTCAGATATATGTAAATTGAATTCTTTGTCCGGTTTGCTTTGAAATCGCTGACCGATCAATTTTTTCTGCAACATATCGGATTCAGTCTCTACAAATATCGAAATACCTACTGGTTTCGTTTATTTATTTAAATACTCTTTCCTCGTTATTTTCTGTATTAAATGATTTTATACATTTTGCTTTTTTATGTTTCCCACTTGGGGATCTTTTAATATGGTCTTTAGATGTTCTGATGATTTTATCCTTCTCAGAGTCAAGTACAGAGTCAGAGTCGGAAACTTTGATGGAGTCCTTGATGGAATCTTTGATTCTCTTATCATAATAGCGCCTCAAACTTCTGTATCGCTTACCAGCATAATTGAGACACAATACTGCAATTTACCACGCACACGTACCCCACATCGTAAGCAAGGTAGCGGATCTAAGGTTCCACGACTTACACTTTGTAAATGATATCCACAGAATTCATTTCTGCATGATTTGTTACTAGCGGTTACTGATCCTATCATAAGCTATTTGCAATGATTCATTATATAATAAATTTCTTATCTAAATAATTGTTTTAATTATAATATGGAGGAATTCGAGAGATAATTGAAAATTCCGCCTTGGAAAAGTTTTGAATTCAATCTCGATAGAGTTTCCACTGATGTACCAAAGAGTCTAACAAATGAGAGAAGCATGATAAGTAGAATCCGTGATTGTTTTAATGAATTCAAGCGCGATGGAGCATCTCACTGTTGATCAACATTTCGAATTGATGGTAGTGTTGATGCTACCATGAACGACGAAAAAGCAGAAGTTATAATGTCACATCTTGACACGAAAAAGTATTTTTTTAGAGTTAAATTCAATATCCGCTCAGAAACGGAGAATCGGATTATACGCGACAAATTTGAACCCATTTTGAAAAATAAGAAAACTGTCACTATGAGTCCAAACCAGGAAACCTGACTGAAATTGACAAACCGTATTGCGAGAGATCCTATCCTGTAACAGCAGTTGTTTATGTGATCTAACCGATAAATGATAAACCGAGTAATAAAAAACTAAAACCAATGAAATTGTTGCCGCTGACTTTGTCAGTGAGGATAAATTGTGTAGCAGAACGAATAATAGTACACTTCACAAATGCGTTGCGTGGAAACAAATTGACGGATCTAAGAGACAAAATATGAACGAATGGGGATTCACAGTAAGGGAGAGCGTAGCAACAATTCAAGACATAGCCAAATTAGAAACATCATTATGAGTCCCAAAAACCGTAATGACGATAACAGGAGGGGTATTACACGAATCAAAATATAAAATCAAAAGGAGCACCAATCAAAATTATTGACAATAACGGACACGCATGGACACCTGCGGTAACAATATTTCTGCGGGATAGAACCATAAAATAGTACACCAGAAATTTATTTTATTTTATTTACGACTTAAGTAAAAAAAAGAGATCCTGTGTCAGTGTGGTTACTTCACAGTTTTGTAGACGAAGATGGTAAATTTGATCAATTTCTAGGACCCAATGGCGAATTACACCGTACTGAAGCCCTACCCAACAAGATGAGAAAACTAGCTAGTTGTTTTACAACGGATTACGACGAACAATTATTAACAATCTCTTTTACAATTACGTCAGTTGCAGCTCATTTCAATAGAACGAGAAATCTATGGAGACCAACACACGCAGAATTTCTCTCAGATTTCGAATCAATATGCGTTGTTTACAGCTATGGTGGATTATGGAATATAAAATACGATCCTAAAAGTATTATTTCGGTTGATAAGATTGCGTGTTATCCAGGGAGTTTTGTTGGGTACGGAGAGTGCTCTGAGGGCTTCAAGAGATATGGACATCCCACACATGAGATGACCCTTGTTGCGATTAATGGACCACTACCCGATTTTGGATTAACTGGATTCGCTTGGGTGGTATCATTTAAATTGGCTAAAGGACTTCATCCGTGTTGATATGTTTGGTTTGGTAGACCCATCTCAGAACAACACTGGACGCTAATAGTGTTATTACGGTATATGATTGATTCTAAAATGCTGATATCGCCGATTGTCAGTGAAGCAATTCTATCATATCGAGCGCAGACTGAAGACTGGTTACCACAACCCGATGGTCTAGATAATATAATTAGCGAAAACAATAACGAATTCCCCGATCAGGGTGGAAAATACGACGATAAACGACATTCTTCTCGGTTGATTAGTGATGACACTGAATACGATTGTATAATCGCAGATGTAGCATCTAAGGGTATATACATCGATCCTAAAGACGCTTTCTGATCCGATGGAACCAAATTAGGTACAATTGTTACTTACACAGATGGAGTAAATCCTCAATACGCTCATCTAAGGTCGTATTTGCTGGCTTATGCTCATATTATTTTACTTTCGAAAGTAAATAGATTTCCTGACACCACAGTTAGAGTCGCCACTGATTTATTTTATATAGACGTAAAATATAGCGAGTCAGAAGAAGAATTCACTAATTTAGATGAGAGTTAGGGATCATGGAGAATTAAGAAAGAAATACTGCGTGACTTCTCCGAATCAGCAGATGTTACAACTGAAAACAATTACTTGAACAATGAGCAGATATCAGAACTATCTAATGCGCCGTCGTGTTCCGGTCCAACATGTAGATATAAAACCAGTTACTTACACGGCTGTGGTGGGTCAGGAAAGACGACTCGTGCGATTGAATTTTTTCGAGGGAAATCAAACATAATTGTGCTAACACCAACACACAGACTTGGAAGAGAGATGAAACAACGAGGTATTAATGCTTGCACTTATCATAGTTTCTTTAGATGGAAAGGTGACGAATGGACTCCTGGTCGAATGGGCGAAAGTTATATTCCTGAAATCATTTTTTAGGATTAGATATGCACTGTGTCGTTAGATGTATTGCAAAATATTTTGATTGGCTATTGATAGCGAATACAAAAGTGATAAGGTGTGGCGATCATGGTCAACCACCACCATTTGTCGGTTTGTCTCCACATGATTGGCTAAAGAGTTTTGTAGACTATTATGAAGAAATTAGTACTGATCATAGATCATTTCAAGAACAATTAAGCGAGTTCAAGGAACTAATCAGATTACAACCGGATAGAATCCAATGTGAAATAGCACGTGAAATAATTTCAGACCCCCCCAAATTATTTCTGGGAAGCGTGGAGACCAAACAATTTAATAGTGGCAAGTAGATAGTCAGAGACACCTTTCAGATGATGTTATTTAACACGCATTAAGAAAAATTTGCAACACTTCCAGTGCCGCTGTGTTATAGACCCAAGGACACACGAAGACAAAAAATTGAAGTTGATATTCCTGGCTTGACAGAGTCTAGAAAACAGAATCTCGTGTTAAATGATATTGAGTTGTTGATATCAGTGTTGTCGAAGATGCATTGCGCTCTGATAAATCCCCATGGAAGTTAGAATACGCAGGGACGATACATTCTTAGCAAGGGTTGACTATATCCGATACAATTGTTTGGATCATTGATAATCACATCGAGTGGTCGAATTTAGTTTATCTTGCGGTGTACAGAGTACGAAGAATAAATCAACTTCGAAAAGTTGTTTTAGACTATAATGACACTATAATAAGTGATATTGTCAGCGATGATATAATCAGAAAAAAAATCATTCTGGTTATAAACAACAGGACAACAAAATAACAGAAACTTTGACAATGATGCTGAATTTATAATTACACTGAAACAACAACAGAATAATCACTGTGCAAGTTGCAATTGTATACTGCGTTGGTTGTTGGTCGGATAAAGATTCTCTCCAATTTACCGTAGACAGAAAATGTAGCAGCGTAGGTCATACCAGAGATAATGTAACGCTGACTTGTATTGAATGTAACAGACGAAGAGGCGCTAGTTAAGACCACGTGGCGGTAATTGAGTATCCTCGGGTATCACTTGCAATTGTTCACGAGTAAATCCCGGCTGAGGAGAAGTTGAATCCAATTTATAAAACTTTTGGTCTACCCGTAGATCGTGTTATACTAGATATGTTATGTGCAGTAACACTACAAATAGGATCAGTAGCTCTTTTTGTACCACCTTCAAGCTCTTCTGGTTCATATAAATACCTAACAGTGACTTTGCCGAGTATCGTTTATTTTGATAAATCATTTTGTCGTTATACGGGTATATACTTTTATTTAATCGCGTTGTTAGGTTTCATATTAATTGTTCGAGTAATCTCATTATTCAGCGTGGTAATTACTTCTGGTAATATTGTTACCCATTCACGAGATCGTTTATCCTAGATAAACTCCTTCGCGTATTGATATCCAAATAACCGCTTAGCAAGTGTGCGATTAAATCGTTCAACACATGCCTGATCGCGATGTAATGCAGTATGTCCTCCTATGATGGTGACATAATGAAGTCTCATTATAGATAACACTGTACCCTGAAATTCTTTGTCAGGATCAACTTGCAATAGATTTGGCCAATGCAGAGGACCTCGCCGATAAATCCTTGCAAATGCAGAAGCCACTTCAGTTGATGATTTTGTCTTTAGCTGTTCTGCTTGTTTGTATCGACTCGCAACATCAACTACAGTTAGCGCATACTTTTAAACACCATCATGCAGCAGGAATAATGTCAGCCTGATGAACATCATTAGGGACGCTGACATCAAAATGCGAGTAGTTAATTTGCGGTGGTATATAAATTTGCCATATCGCCTGTTTGGATAGTCAATACGCTGCAGTGTTTTTTTTTACCTTTGCGGCGCTAACGAGTTTACTAAATGCTGCTTTACCTCTCCCATGTCCTCTTGGAGACTAATAAATAGATTCCATGATGTTATTAATTAGCAGCACCCAACATTAATTTACTTTCATCGCCGATTTAATCATCCATGAAACCAATTTATCTTTTAAGGATTTATTAATGATAGAATTCAACGCATGAATTGATTTCACATCTGCGATATATCTGTCACAGAATTAGGCGAAAATTGAACTGATTTTTGTTCTTGAATTGCAAACGAAACTCACCATTTTCTTGATTTCGTCGTACACGCATTACCTGGGGTGATTAATTGGCGTGTAACGATTTGCATGTGCCAATTTGTAATTTACATGAAATCCGAAATACTCGTTTTACGTGGTGCACGGCAAGCTCGATGTGATTTATGTTCACCTATTGAGAGTATATAAGGCGAAGTATTTCTCATAATTATTTACGGGAACCAAAATATCTAATCAAAGGATAGATAACCTCGTCTTGCAATCTCCAGCCAAAGGGGTGAGTGTTAAATTTACATTTCGTTTTATTGTGAATTTTATTCAGATTATCATTTCGTATAATGATGCCTTTATTACAATGAACGTGGAATATTTGGAATTACTAGTCACTTTTAGACTTTAAATGCAATATCGTAATCTACGGCTTAGATTATTTTTGAGACAACTATTATTAGTCTGGTTTTGTTTATTATAGTTGATTCCGGAGATCTAATAACATCGTTGATTCCGGAGATCTAATAACATCGTTGATTCCGGAGATCTAATAACATCGTTGATTCCGGAGATCTAATAACATCGTTGATTCCGGAGATCTAATAACATCGTTGATTCCGGAGATCTAATAACATCGCTGATTCCGGAGATCTAATAACATCGTTGATTCCGTAGATCTGATAACATCTGACAATAGCTGTCACCGTCTGATTCCGTCGTTGATACCGTAGAAGTACATCACTGATAGCGCATCTAATAACATCGTTGATACCGTCTCTGATACCGTAGCTGCTAACGTAGTTGTTACAATGTTTCTGATACCGTAGCTGCTAATAACATCGTTGATACCGTAGCTGCTAATAACATCGTTGATACCGTAGCTGTTAACACATCTGATACCATCTTTTGATAAACGTCTTTGATATCGTCTGATTTGTTGTGGAACATCTCTGTATAAATATCTGAATGTGATTGTGCCGTTAATTTGTGCAAACGGAATTGAAGTATCTGTCTGTGTGTCGAACTGTCTGTTCGTCAACATCTGTGTAACGTGTAAATATCCGGAAAGCTAGAAGTGCGAGTGTCGGAGCTGTCTTAGAGTTGTAAAACGTCCGGGTCGACATCTAGGGGAGTGAGGAACCGTTGGTTCTGGTAGATGTTGTATGCTGTCTGAACGTATAACTGTGGTGGATCCGTGAAGGGTAACGTCCGATAATAGTATTGGTCAACCCTCGGTTCTCGGGGAAACTGGGAGACGATTCAACTGTTGCTGAATCGTGCGGTTATACAGGGGAGACACATAGGTGTATTGAAATTGTAATATAATTTAATACATTGTTGTATTTGCATGCTTATGTCAGATCGCAATAATATTTCAAGTGATCACATATATATCAATAAAAGCTAGCAACTTGATTGAATACAAGTATATGATCGTGCTAGTTATCGCAATCCATCGTGCGATATATAGTTTGTCGTTTGTGTTTATTTTTTTTTCGTAAATTATACTTGCATTAATTTAACTTTCGTAAAGGATCCCTGGATCTGTGTAAAATCCAAGAGATCCCTTTACATCTGAGATTCCTTTTGTATTGTTATTTAATTTGTTCATGTATTGTGAATGGTTGTGAGTGTAATTGTGGGTTGAGTGCATGAATTATTGTGTTGTTACATCTGTATTTTTTTCATTTATAATTTATTACATAAATTTATATTTTCTTTCACAAATTGTGTTTGTATTGTTCATTTAATCCACCCTCCTCTCGGTAACAATTCTGTTACAATGGTGTCAGAAGTGGGATCGTTGGATTAAGTGAACTGTCAATCATTTTTGTGAAGATATACATTTAATGTTTATATTTGAGCGTGACCTTCTGTTAAGATAATACTCTAGTTGGAGTTTTTTTTGTTTAGTTTACCTAGGTCCGTGTGTCCAGTATAAACGTGTTTAAAGTATTGGTTTGGTTATATATCTATATTCATATTACAATTGTCATGTCATCCCTGAAGGACTTGGTTGCCTTAGGCAAAGAATTTGGATATGAAGGTGAAAGCTTAAGGAAAGTTATTCAAGAAGAACAAGCCCGGGAAAGGGACGAAAGGGTAAGAGCAAGGGAATTAGAAAGGGAATCCGAAGAAGGGAAAAGGGAATTACATAGGGAATTAGAAAAGGAAAAGGGGGAGGCCGAAGAAAGGAAACGGGCATTAGAAATGGAATCTGATGAAAGGAAATGGGCCTTTGAGAGGGAAAAGATAGAATTAGAGAAGCAGGCCGAAAGGGAAAAGATAGAATTAGAGAAGCAGGCCGAAAAAGACAGGATAGTGTGGGAAAGGGAAGCGGATGAAAAGCGAATAGAGTTAGATAAACTAGCTAAAGTAGAAATCTTAGAGTTAGAAGAAAGAGCAAAACAACGGGATCATGAGCGTAAGGTAGAATTAGCGACATCTGGAAGAGAACACGATTCTGCCTTTAGTAAATTAAGGGGCCCCAAATTACCTCCCTTTGACGATGAAAAAGATAACATGGATAGTTATCTTCATCGGTTTGAGCGGTATGCCGAAAACCAGAAGTGGAGTCAAAATGACTGGGCATTGCATCTGAGTGCTTTATTATAAGGTAAAGCACTGGATGTATACTCGCGACTTCCTAGGGACCATGTGTTTAAGTACGACGTCCTAAAGGAAGCACTTCTTAAAAGGTACGAGCTCACTGAACCAGGATTTCGTAAAACGTTCAGGTATAGCAAGCCCGATAAGGGAGAAACCTTTGGTCAGTTCACCGTCAGAATTGCGAACTATTTTGAGCGGTGGATTGAATGCGGCAAAGCGGTGAAAACGTTTGAAGGGTTGACTGATTTCTTGCTCAGAGATCAATTATTTAATACAGTTGGGCGAGAATTAGATCAATTTCTGAAGGAGAAAGTCTTCACGAACGTAAAAGATATGGCTAAGCAAGCCGATTTATTTGCCGAAGCTCATGGGGGAACCCAGAACGTGGTTTTAAAAGATTTTAAGTCTGGAAACCAGTCTGTAAGACCTATGCCTAGGGAGCCTGTAAAATCAGCTGAGGTAAAAAGGTCAGTTGGGAATCAAGTTTTTCAGCGTGTGAGGTGTTTCTTGTGTAATGCATTGGGTCATATTCAAAAAGACTGTCCTAAAAGAAAGGCACTTATACATAAGGTAGCAGTGGCTATACAAAGTAAAGGTATAACTGATAACATCGTACAGGTAGAACCTTGTATTCATTCGCTTGGCACGTGTTTATTTCCTGAAGCGCGTGTACCAACCGCGAGAGGGTTTGTCAACGGTCGAGAAGTCGTGGTATTGCGTGACACTGGTTGTACGGGCGTAGTGATCAAACGTAGTCTCGTGCAGGATAACCAAATGCTAGGGTGGGAATCCCCATGTATGTTACTTGATCAGACGATGGGTCGCATTCCCGTAGCAAGGATCACAGTAAAAACACCTTTCTTAACGGGAACTGTTGATGCCCTTTGGATGGACAATCCTATTTACGATCTGACGATCGGTAATGTTGAAGGTTCCCGTCTTCCAACCATGGCCGATTTTAAAATACCTTTGGCCCAGGCAGTCGAAACGCGAGCGCAAACACGGCGAGAGAAAACCGCGTTTCATAAATTAATAGTCCCTGAATCGATCTCAGGAATTTCCCGCGATGATTTCAAACAAGAGCAAGAACGTGATGAATCCATCAGAACAATTGTTGAGAAAATCACGTCCGGCGCGATTAAACATTGCAAGCGTGGGGGTAGCTCGAGATTCGTACGCAAGAACGGATTAATTCATAGGGAGTTTAGCGCTCGGGAGGGTAAGAAGTATTGGCAAGTGGTCGTACCCCAGAGATATAGATCTCAAGTACTTAGGGTGGCGCATGAGTCAAGCATGGCAGGACACCTAGGTAAGGCTAAGACCACTAGCAGGGTAGTCGCTGAATTCTACTGGCCAGGTGTTAATGGCGATGTCACACGGTTCTGTAGGTCGTGCGACGTATGTCAGAAAACCGTTTGTAAGGGAAGGGTCACAAGGGTGCCCTTAGGACAAATGCCATTAATAGATACACCGTTTAAAAGAGTGGCAGTAGATATTGTAGGACCAATACACCCAGTTACCGAAAGAAAGAATCGGTATATTCTTACTCTGGTTGACTACGCAACCAGATACCCTGAAGCCGTAGCGTTACCAACTATTGAAACGGAAAGGGTAGCTGAAGCATTAGTTGATATCTTCAGTAGGGTAGGGGTGCCAGAGAAAATCCTCACTGATTGTGGTGCCCAATTCACCTCTGACCTCATGGGTGAAATAAGTAGACTGTTATCCATCAAACAGCTAAACACTACCCCATACCATCCGATGTGCAATGGACTGGTAGAGAAGTTTAATGGTACCCTGAAAAGCATGCTGAGAAAGATGTGCGCGGAACGTCCGCAAGACTGGGACCGTTATTTAAACGCTGTTCTGTTCGCGTACCGTGAAGTACCGCAGGAAAGTTTAGGGTTTTCACCCTTCGAACTGTTGTACGGTAGGACAGTTCGAGGCCCGATGCGGATACTACGCGAACTATGGACTGGTGATGTCGCGAACGAGGAAATAAAAACGACTTACCTGTACGTTTTAGATCTAAGAAACAAACTTGAGAGTACATGCCAGATGGCACGTGACGAATTGATTAAATCGGGGCGCAGATATGCCAAGTATTACAACCGCAGAGCGCGTAATAGGAAATTTCTTGTGGGAGATCAGGTGCTATTGCTTCTTCCAGCGAGTTCGAATAAGTTATTAGTCCAGTGGAAAGGTCCATATGAAGTTAAAAAAGTAAAAGGTGACATGGACTATAAAATTGACATGGACGGTATTGTAAAAACATTCCATGCGAACATGCTCAAGTTGTATATCAAGAGACAGAGCGACAATTTCAATAAGGGGAGTTGAAAATATAGGCGCAGACTACTTGAGTAGGGCATGATGGGAAATTTGTATGAATTTGCCCAGTAATAAAATCCAGTTTGAAGTATAACCAGTGTAAATGTTGTAAGATATCATCAGTAGTTATTTTTCTTCTATTCTGTGTTAGTTTTAAAAATGTGTACATTTTTATTCTTAGGGGGGAGGTATTGTCACAGAATTAGGCGAAAATTGAACTGATTTTTGTTCTTGAATTGCAAACGAAACTCACCATTTTCTTGATTTCGTCGTACACGCATTACCTGGGGTGATTAAGTGGCGTGTAACGATTTGCATGTGCCAATTTGTAATTTACATGAAATCCGAAATACTCGTTTTACGTGGTGCACGGCAAGCTCGATGTGATTTATGTTCACCTATTGAGAGTATATAAGGCGAAGTATTTCTCATAGTTATTTACGGAAACCAAAATATCTAATCAAAGGATAGATAACCTCGTCTTGCAATCTCCAGCCAAAGGGGTGAGTGTTAAATTTACATTTCGTTTTATTGTGAATTTTATTCAGATTATCATTTCGTATAATGATGCCTTTATTACAATGAACGTGGAATATTTGGAATTACTAGTCACTTTTAGACTTTAAATGCAATATCGTAATCTACGGCTTAGATTATTTTTGAGACAACTATTATTAGTCTGGTTTTGTTTATTATAGTTGATACCGGAGATCTAATAACATCGTTGATTCCGGAGATCTAATAACATCGTTGATTCCGGAGATCTAATAACATCGCTGATTCCGGAGATCTAATAACATCGTTGATTCCGTAGATCTGATAACATCTGACAATAGCTGTCACCGTCTGATTCCGTCGTTGATACCGTAGAAGTACATCACTGATAGCGCATCTAATAACATCGTTGATACCGTCTCTGATACCGTAGCTGCTAACGTAGTTGTTACAATGTTTCTGATACCGTAGCTGCTAATAACATCGTTGATACCGTAGCTGCTAATAACATCGTTGATACCGTAGCTGTTAACACATCTGATACCATCTTTTGATAAACGTCTTTGATATCGTCTGATTTGTTGTGGAACATCTCTGTATAAATATCTGAATGTGATTGTGCCGTTAATTTGTGCAAACGGAATCGAAGTATCTGTCTGTGTGTCGAACTGTCTGTTCGTCAACATCTGTGTAACGTGTAAATATCCGGAAAGCTAGAAGTGCGAGTGTCGGAGCTGTCTTAGAGTTGTAAAACGTCCGGGTCGACATCTAGGGGAGTGAGGAACCGTTGGTTCTGGTAGATGTTGTATGCTGTCTGAACGTATAACTGTGGTGGATCCGTGAAGGGTAACGTCCGATAATAGTATTGGTCAACCCTCGGTTCTCGGGGAAACTGGGAGACGATTCAACTGTTGCTGAATCGTGCGGTTATACAGGGGAGACACATAGGTGTATTGAAATTGTAATATAATTTAATACATTGTTGTATTTGCATGCTTATGTCAGATCGCAATAATATTTCAAGTGATCACATAGATATCAATTAAAGCTAGCAACTTGATTGAATACAAGTATATGATCGTGCTAGTTATCGCAATCCATCGTGCGATAGATAGTTTGTCGTTTGTGTTTATTTTTTTTTCGTAAATCATACTTGCATTAATTTAACTTTCGTAAAGGATCCCTGGATCTGTGTATAATCCAAGAGATCCCTTTAGATCTGAGATTCCTTTTGTATTGTTATTTAATTTGTTCATGTATTGTGAATGGTTGTGAGTGTAATTGTGGGTTGAGTGCATGAATTATTGTGTTGTTATATCTGTATTCTTTTCATTTATAATTTATTACATAAATTTATATTTTCTTTCACAAATTGTGTTTGTATTGTTCATTTAATCCACCCTCCTCTCGGTAACAATTCTGTTACAATATCTGTTACGCAGATTGCTACTTTTATAAGCAACATCACGAGCATGACACGCCTTAACAATAGCGTTTATTGGGTTTTCACCGGGTCGGGGTTTGTTTTGATCATCGAGTCTGATATCGAGACTAGTCCCGGGTCCACAAAAACTATATCCTGGAATCAGTTTTTCTCCAGGATATTTTACCCGTGGTATTCCTGGGAGTTTTACTAATTTTGCTGCAATATCATATCCTCCTCTTTTTAAAAATCATCTGCAGATATCATAGAAACAAATCTAAATTTGTTTCTACCACTTTGTACACACTTACCAGCATAAGCTGATCTGTTATTTTTAGTTGTAATCTTCGTCAATTCTTTTGTGCTAGTACGCTTCTTACATTTCACACAAAATAGATCATAATTTATTAATAATAACATGAATGTAGTTGATTTTTCGGCGTCAACAACACGAGAACCAGTTAAGCATCATGCAGCGCAAACGAATTCTATTCTCATGATTATAATCGGACCATCTGGAAGTGGCAAGACACAACAGCTAATTAATTTGATAATGAGATGGATGAAATGGAATAAGTTGTATTTAGTTGCCTAAAGTGTAGACTATCAGCGATGTTACGAGGTGTTAAATGATTTTAACGAGAAAGCAAAATCGGAAATTGATGAGGATATTATTGAGTTTATAACCGATAACGAGGATGCACCGAGTATTTATGATATTGATGGAAGTATTAACAATTTTGACGTCTATGATGATGTCATGTTAGACAATCAAGAGAATCCCTCTAGGATATTTTCCAGAGGCAGGCATAAAAATAACGATGTGATATATGTCACTCAACGATACACTCAAATACCAAAAGTGATCAGACATAACTGCAATATTCTTGCTCTATTCAACAAAGTTGAAACACATACGCTGCGAAATATTTTGCAAACTTGGTGCGGCGGTGATATGGAATATAATCTCTTTATAAATTTCTTTAGTCACGCTCAGTCACTTCCACATGGATTTGTAACGATAAATTTACAAGACCCGAGATCAAGATATCGTATCAGACTTGGTCAAACATTCTGTTGAAATCGTAAAAGGATTTTCATCGTAAAAAGGATTTTTAACCCCATTATAGCAGGGAGGGTGCGAGAACGACTTTGCGTCCCAAAAGGAAACATTTTTTCGATTTTGGAGGAAGCCTCTTTATGCCAAATAGACGCCTCTATAAAAAGTTGTCCGATTCGCCCTCCCTGCTGCAAAAGAAGAAAGTTTATGTCTTGACACTTGCGTGTTATTTGTAGAGAACCCATCAATCTCGTGTCTATCGCCAGCATAAATCCGAAACATTATATATATATATATATAATATCTGTATATGTTATCATCAATGTAGTATTTTTTGCCATCAACAATGTCTGCTTTAAATTGATCGTGTATTTCAATGTTTAAACTATTTTCTATTTTGTACTATTTTGCTTCCAAAGTGCTTGTGTAATGTGTAACGAATTTGTTTGGATAGGTATCATTTCAATTTGAAGAACATTTGTTTTGTATATGTTAAATATGAATAATTTTACCGTTGATAGGAAAGCAACAATGCGGCTTATAAGTAGTAATGTTTATTTAATTCCACGATTGGAAATAATGGTGCCTAGGTCCAACATGGTGAAACGTGAGCAAAAGCAAAATCATAAATTTTATAATTGAACCTTAGAAATAATAGTATTTCCAGTTTATAAAGCGATTATCGAATTGCAGATAGTTTTCACAAATAAAATCATTATTGGTATCATTTATAATCTTACAGATATTAGTATTTAACGTTTACAAAGCGATTATTGAATTGCTGATAGTTTTTAACCAAAATAATATGGAAATCAAACATTCATTTAACTGGACTAATATTTTAAAATGTGTGACATATGACATATTATTAATTTTGCGTTCACTACATTTCAAGACCGTTTTCATCCCTTCTTTATAGCATGTGCTTAATACTATATTTTCAAAGAATTTTAGCTTGTCCTATATATTACATTTTCACTGCAATATATCTTATTCTTAATACTACATTTTTAATGCATTATATCTTACCCATAATACTAAATTTTCAATCCATTATATATTGTATATCTTGTCTTTGATACTTCATTTGCAATTCATTATATTGTGTTCTCAATACTACATTTTCAATACATTATGCCTTGTCCTTAATACTACATTTTCAAGGCATTATATATTGTCCAGTATACTACATTTTCGATGTATTATATCTTAATAATAATAATAATAATAATAATAATAATAATAATAATACTAATATTAATAATAATGAGGACTTTGTATAGCGCCTAATCTTTCGAAGCTCTAAGCGCTTTACACCATCAATAATGATATGACTACACTACAGAACAACAAATGAGAAAAACAATGAAATTGAAAAATACCAAAACGTGCTGAAAACATATAAGATACAAATATTTATTAGGTCGCTACGTTTGTCCCTACAGTCAAAACAGGTGAGTCTTAAGAGCACTCTTAAACAAGGAACCACTGCCTATGTGTCTAATTTCAATGGGTAATTAGTTCCACGTCGCCGGGCCCTGGTTTGCAAACGAACGTTGTCCATATGACTTTGTTTTCACATTGGGAACAATGAGTATACGATTATCAGAATAAGAGCGTAAGGATCTAGCTGGGGTGTACACATGGATGAGCCTCGATAGGTATGTTTGACTAGAGTCTGTCATTGAAACATAGCACAGAAAACAAATTTTGTGTTTGATTCTATATCGAATTGATAGCCAATGTAGGGTACAGAGCAGTGGTGAGGTGTGCTCTGATCGTTGTACTCTAAAGATTAATCGTGCAGCTGTGTTTTGAACGTTTTAAAGTTTCTGGAGTAAATATTGTGACGAACCAGACAGAATTGAGTTACAAAAGTCCAGTATTGAAAGTACTAATGAACACACAAGTGTTTTAGTGGCATCAAATGAAAGATATTTACGAATGGAACTGATGCGTCTCAATTCAAAATATGCAGCCTTGCATATGTTCATGACATATTGGTCCAATGTGAGTGTACTGTCTAGAGTTACGCCTAGGTTCCGTACTGACTGTGAGTATTTAATGTTGGTGCTGCTGATATTTATTGTCTGAGGTAAAGGATGTGAATGAGAAAGTCTTTGTGTTGTGATCATAATAGCCTCACTTTTATCATCATTCATCTGCAGTTTGTTATATGTCATCCATGATTTCCCATCAGAAATGCACTTTTCTACTCCATGGATGGTAGCATCAATTTCGGTTGGGTGGTTAGACTTGTATATTTGGGTGTCATCAGCATACAATTGGCGTGACACTGGGTGATGATCTATGACATTTGAGAGAGGCTGAGTATACATAACGTAGAGAACAGGTCCAAGAACAGATCCCTGTGGAACACCACAACATACGTCAACTGGGCTGGAGTGTATTCCATTTGCAGATATAATTTGTGTCCTGTTCACTAAGTAGAACTTGAACCACTGTAAGGCTATATTCTAAATGCCAACTACATGCTGGAGACAGTGAAGTAATATATCATGGTCTATTGTATCAAATGCTGCAGATAAATCAGGGAGAATGAGGACTGTCTTTTTTCCACTAGCCAAAGCTGAGATTATGTCACTAAATACTTTCAGAAGAGTAGTTTCCGTACTGTGGCAAGGGCGATTGTCAGACTGTACGTTGCTAAAAAGACTAATTGAATTCAAAATGAGATACAAGTTGAGTTAGAACAACATTTTCTAACATTTTTTATATGAATCGGAGATTAGAAACTGGTCGGTAGTTCTTTAAATCGTTATGGGCCAGTGTTGGTTTCTTCTTGGCTTTTCGATGGCAGTTTTGAAAAATGATGGGAATTTTCCTGATGAGAGAGAGATATTAATAACATCAGTTAGTGAAGGCAATATTGGGTCTAAGGACTCAAGCAGCAGTGATGTCGGAATTGGATGACGTTGACAATACTTTGGTGTACTTTTCATCACGAGTGTCCCAACAAAATCAAGTGAAACAGATTTAAATGCTCCTAACGGTTGTCGCTGAAATTCTGTATCAGACCTGTATGGTGACGAATCAGTTGAAATTGTGCTGTCAAGCGAATTTCTAATGGTTTGTACTTTGTCATCGAAGAAATTTGCTAATTGGTCTGGTAGGTCTAATGGAGAGAATGAAGTTGGAAGTGGCGTACATTTGTTCCTTGACATTAGTTTGTTAGTTATCTCAAAGGGAACTTTGCAGCTGGAACTCTCCGTGATCTTAGTACTGTAGTGGGGAGATTTGGCTAAATGGACAATGTTTGTGACGTTCTTATCAGCTTCGTCGATTTGTTTATGAATAGTGAGTCTGGTGGAAAACCAAATCCTCTCTGCTTTTCGGAGATGTCTTTTAGCAGTGCTAAGCTGCTCCCTAACACTGCTATACAATGGGGAACACATTTTTATTGATACTCTGCATTTGATGGCTGGGGCATGTTTTTCAAGCAATGAACGCAGGCAGTTATCAAGTTGTTGCGCTGTTGGATGTAAGAATGTTGTTAGGTTTTCTTGGATGTGATGCATGAATTTGGTTCTATTTATCATAAAGGGGTTTCTATTCGTAGCAAATAGAGTTGGAGGGTTAGGGACTGATACGTCGAGATGGCCTACAATGCAGAGATGATCCGATGCAAGTTCGTGGGATACAAGGGTGGATTGCGGAATATTATCATGAGGTCTATAAAGAAACCGGTCTAAAATGTGACCAAGTTTACGGGTAGGATGGTTAACTGTTTAAGATTGAAAACATGAATGGAATCTATTTATTGTAACATGTATGGTTTACCAGGACAGTTAAAGTGAAAGTTGAAATCTCCATAAATAATTAGGTTGCCACCTATCGAATTTCCATACTATAGAAGATTGATTTGGAAACTGCTCCAAAAAGAGAGATTCAGTCAGCGTGTTTTTTTAAACTTTTAGGAGGACGGTAGAGACAGAAAAAATGAACTGACCTTTGTTCCAGTGTGAGCGTTGTTTGGACTTTTTCAATCGCTGTGTGGCAAACATTCAAGGTTGTGTTGTACTTAAGGCATGTGATCTTGGAATTCTTTGTAATTACAGCAATTCCACCTCTGCGAGAGTTGCGGGAAACGATTTGATGGAGTAATCGCCGGTTGTTAAATCCGCACATATAGATTCAATACGTGCGGAATGTAACCAAGTATCTGTCAGGAAGAAGACGTCAATATTCTGGTCGTTGATAAAATTAACAATCTCTGTAGGCTTTTGGGGTGATCCTACTGATTGAGCGTTGAATAATGTAATACATATTGGTATCCCTTGGACGTTTGACACAATGGTTGACGATTTAAGAGGAATTTGAACCAGGTTATTAAAATAAACAGTAGAATTTTTAAGTTAAGGGAAAAAGGGAGATAACTGTCATTCTTCTTCCTGTTCTACGCCGGCCAGCTTTGAAAGAGCGTTTCTTTTTTCGCTTCTGTTTACATTTAAGAAATCATGAATGTATTCCCAGTACGTTTAGTCTTAATGGCAATGTGCTATCTAGAACCAAAGTGTGGTCATTTAATCCAAATAATGAGGGTCCGTCATATTGTAAGCGATCAAGTGACGGCGGTTTAATAAAAAAACAAATGACGTCTTAACATTGGGACAAAACAGCCGAGAAAAATTCTAATTGTTCTCGTTTCCAAAACAAGGTAATGACTTAACACATACAGACGGAACAGAAAATGCAGGATGAAACACAATAATGTAGACGATGATAGAGAACAAGCACAAATATTATAAATATAGCACAAAATCGGAAGAGCTTATCTCGAGCAGTTAAGCGATGGCTGTGATCTTTCCGGAAGATCTTGTGTATCTTGTGCTTAATATTACATTTCGTATGCATAATATAATGTGCTTAATACTATATTTCCCATGCAATATATCTTGTCCTTAATACTACATTTTATATGCAATATATCTTGGGCTTAGTACTATATTTTCAAGGCTTTATGTCTTGTACTTAACACTTCATTTTCAATGCATTATATATTGTCCTTTATACTACATTTTCAAGATATTATATTTTGTCCCTAATACTACATTTCCAGGCATTATATTTTGTCCTTTATACTATATTTTCAAGGCATTATATCTTGTGCTTAATATTACATTTTCAATCGTTATAGCATGTCCTTAATACTACATTTGCAAGCATCATAGCCTGTACTTAATACCACATTTTTAATGCATTATATCTTGTCTTGTCGTTTATGCTACAATTTTAAAAGCATTATATCTTGTACTTATTACTACATTTTCAATTCATTATAGCTTGTTCTTTATGCTACATTTTAAAAATCATTATATCATTTTCTCAATCCTACATGTTCAATGCATTATATTTTGTAATTTATGCTACATGTTCAAAAGGATTATATCCTGTCCTTAATACTGCATTTCCTTTGCATTATATATTGTCCTTTATGCTACGTATTCAATGCATATATTTTCCTTAATACTACATTTTCAAAGCGTTATATCTTGTCCGTTATATTAAATTTTCTAGGCATTATATCGTGTCTTTTATACGACACTTTTAAGGCATTATATATTGTCCCTAATACTACATATTCAATACGTTATAAATTTACCTTAATACTACATTTTCAATGCATCATATCTTGCCCTTAATACTACATTTTCAATGCGTTATATCTTGTCCTTTATTCTACATTTTCATGGCAACATTGTAACAGAATTGTTACCGAGTGGATGGTGGATTAAATGAACAACACAAACACAAGTGTGAAAAATAATGTAAATTTATGAAATAAATTATTAATGAAAAATAAAGATGTATAAACACAATAACTCATGCGTTCAACCCACAATTACACTCACAACCATTCACAATACATGAATAATTGAAATATCAATACAAAATAAAACTCAGATGTAAAGGGATCTTTTGGACTATACACAGATCCAAGGAACCTTTACGATAGTTATGTTAATGCAAGTATATATTACGATGACAAACACAAAACATTAAACTATACTATCGCACGTATGGATTGCGACAACTAGCACGAACATATACTTGTATTCAATCAAGTTGCTAGCTTTTATTGATATTCATGCAATCCCTACAAATACTAATGTGATTTGACATAAGCATGTAAATACAACAATGTATTAAATTGTACTACAATTTCAATACACCTATGTGTCTCGACCCTGTATAACCGTACGATTCACCCACAGTTGAATCGCCGCCCAGTTTCCCCGAAGACCTAGGGTTGACTCAATACTTTTATTGGTCACTTGCCCTTCACGGATCCACCACAGTTATACGTACAGACAGCATACAACATCTACTAGAACCAACGGTTCCTCAATACCCTAGATGTCGACCCGGATGTTTATAACAATAGACAGCTCCGACACTCGGACTTCTAGCTTTCCGGATATTTACACGTTACGACAGATGTAGACGAACAGACAGTTCGACAGACAGACAGTCAGATACTTCAATTCCGCTTGCACAATTAAACGGCACAATCAATCACATTCAGCTATTATACAGAGATGTTCCGCAACAAATCATAGATGTTCCACAACAAATCAGACGATATCAAAGACGTTATCAAAGATGTTCTCAGAGATGCTATCAGCCGACGTTATCAGCTACGTTATCAGCTACGTTATCAGATGCATTAACAGCTACGGTATCAGATGCATTAACAGCTACGGTATCAGATGCATTAACAGCTACGGTATCAGATGCATTAACAGCTACGGTATCAGATGCATTAACAGCTACGGTATCAGATGTATTAACAGCTACGGTATCAGATGTATTAACAGCTACGGTATCAGATGTATTAACAGCTACGGTATCAGATGTATTAACAGCTACGGTATCAGATGTATTAACAGCTACGGTATCAACGATGTTATTAGATGCGCTATCAGTGATGTTTTCAGATGCGTTATCAGTGATGTTTTCAGATGCGTTATCAGCTACAATAAACAAAACCAGACTAATAATAGTTGTCTCAAAAAATAATCTAAACCGTAGATTACGCTATTGCATTTAAAGCCTAATAGTGACTAGTAATTCCAAATATTCCACGTTTAAAATCTGCATTGCAATAAAGGCATCATTATACGAAATGATAAACTCAATAAAATTCACAATAAAACGAAATGTAAATTTAACACTCACCCCTTTGGCTGCAGATTGAAAGACGAGCTTATCTATCCTGTGACTAGATACTTTAGGTCCCGTAAAATTTATCATAAAAATTCTGCCTTATATACTCTAAAATAGGAGAGCAGAAATCACGGCAAGATTACCGTGCACCCCGTGAAACTAATGTTCCGGATTTCATGTAAATAAACATTAGGCACATGCAAATCGTTACACGCCGCTTACCTTGAAGAAAACAACTTATTCACCCCAGGTAATGCATGTACGACGAAACAAAGAAAATTGTGAAATTCGCTTGCAATTAAGAAAAAAGACAAAAATTTAATTTTCGCCTAATTCTGTGACAAACATCCCTTGTCCTGCATACTATATTTTCAAAGCATTATATCTTGTCATCAATACCACATTTTCAATTCATTATATCTTGTCCTTAATACTACATTTTCAAGACATTATATCTTGTCCTTTCTACGACATTCAAGGCATTAAATCTTGTCCTTTATACTACATTTTCAATGCATTATATCTTGTCCTTAATACTACATGTTCAACGCATTATATCTTGTCCTTTGTACTAAATTTTCAATGCATTATATATTGTGCTTGTACTAAATTTTCAATGCAGTATATCTTGTTCTTAATACTACATTATCAATGCATTATATCTTCTCCTTAATACTACATTTTCTATAAATTATACATTGTGCTTAGCTCAACAGTTTTAAGGCATTGTATCTTGTCTTTAATACTACATTTTAATTGTATTGTATCTTGTCTTGAATACTACATTTTCAATGTATTATATCCTGTCCTTAATAATACTATTTCAGATTATATCTTGTCCCTTATATTACATTTTCAATTCATTATATATTGTTATTAATACTACGTTTGCAAGCATTACAGTTATTGATTGCCAGATCTATCTATAAGGATCTTTCAAACAGGAAATTACATTAACGGACAATGGTATCTGAAACTTAAACATTTGAAATGACTTTTAAAAACTCATCATCATTCTAAACAGCACAACTCAGTTTAAGTGGGTGCTAGTGTTCACATCTCAAATGCTTATTTATGTTAGTCGGTCTGTTATTGCATGACTAGTAATCGGGTGTTCGTCAGGAGAAAATAAATATATCAAAAGGCAAGAGAAAAACCGTGAAATATAGGACATTGCTACTTGACAAATAACTTTTTATATTCATAGATTAATACATTAAATTTTAATGTATCATGTTTCTGTGAGAAACATTGTGTTTAGAGTGCTATAAGTTTCGCAATAACCTGCACCAATCTTCAGAACTTTACTTTTATGTATTCCACAATAATAAAGTCCTCAAAATGCTTTATTTTACAGAGATTTAACACCCAACAGCAATAGAAATGTGCATGGTATTAAATCTGGACTGAAATTCCAATTCCGTGTTAAATAAAATCGTTGCAATTAACTCTGTGTATAGATTACTCAAGTACAGCTACAGGAATTTCATTTACGTGCTGCAGATCCATTTTATTTCACCTCAGTAACACAATTTAACTTGATCTCTAGCAGCAAAGAGGGTGGACAGACCGAAACTTTTTCAGACAAAATCAGAAATAAACCTAAACTAATTCAGAAAAATCCTAAAGGATTTTAACCGAAACTATTTCGAACTGAAACTATTTAAGAGACAGAGTCTCCAAACCCGGCGCCAGTTGCGCTCTGGAGACAAATTGTTATAGTAAAAATCGTTTACCATTTCACAAACAGACTAATTTGTAAAATTAGTCCTCGTAAGTCTATCAAATTATTGGACTGGTTAGTGAGTTTAAAATTATTCCTCGTTAATGAATCATTATGACATCGCATATAGACCGGATTAGTTGAATCTTCAATTATTAGAAATCCGGGTGTAGCCGTTGGTGCAAATGAGTATAAAATATATCCATGCTGCGCTTGATTTGATCTTTCGAGATTTATTTGGAAGCTTCCTTCGATAGCATCACATACTAGATTTACTGCAATCACCGAAGACATATTCACATTTTGAGGAGCAATATGCCTACCACCACCGTCTGGGTCATTATTATGTTTGATTATAGTTTTATGTGGTTTGTTTATTTTCTTTCATGCGCTTAGTAGCAGAGAAAACTTTTCATTGATAAGATCATTAACAGATTGCTTTAGTTCGTTCGCGTTATACCCACGAAACTTGAAATTCGGTAAATCAGTTTCTTTTATGTAGTATGCAGTTAGGAAATTTTGTTTATAGTATAATCATTTATTACTTGAATTATTCGCTGGCTGATATTCCATGTCGGATACAAGTTGATTTAATATTTCAATTCGTTTAATGATTTTACTCCGATTAGACTCATGTAAAGCCTGTTGTAGTCGCTGTAGTTGTTGACTATGTTCTTGATTGATCTCTCTGAAGTATTCAATATTTATATTATGGTAAATATTTATATATGTAATTGATTATGGAGTCTGCCCAACCTTAAATCTCCAAAAGGCGGAATCCTGATCAACGAAATTAAAATAACTACCATGCAGTGTCTTTTTTTATATCGAGGAGGTGTCTTTTATATGATATGGTAATTTGATGGTATGATCAGATGTTTTAGATTCAGGTGCAGGTGTTTTTTCATGCCATCTCAGTATTGTTCTGATTGAGCTCAGATAAATATATACGGCATACCCGCGTGATTTTCTCTCAATCGCCGATGATAGTGTTAGTTCATGAACTGTTAGAGCGATTTTCGATTCTTTTCTCGTAATGGATTTTATTTTACGCTGTAATTCGTTATTAATCTATTCTTACACGCAAATACCAAGGAATTATTCGGTTACTGACCACCAAATCGTGCAGATCTAATATTACGCCAACTGTGATCAAGTCGCAATTTTGCTAGCGCTATCTCCTTAACGGGAATCGCAGTGAGGAAATTGACACTGAATTTAGGATCCGTTGAGGTTATTCATATCATGATGGTTTTCACCGGAGTTGTATTTTCTACTTTTCGTTGAAGTAGTTCTTGCGATGTTGCCATTATATTCGTATTGTTTTTCTAATTTTTGACATCGCGTAATCATAAACACGTACCATAGCGGAAAACTGACTATCGGATAATAATGTGTCATCGAGGGAGGAAGATACCATCGAGGATAATTGCGAGTACGCGGGTGACACACCATGGAACTTAGCCACATAATCCTGTAGTTTACTCTGATTACACGATTATATTTTTTTGTCATTATTGAAATTATCCCCGCGATTGTTGCCGCTTCTGATGTACAAATTGGAACAGATATCGGAGCAACCATTGTCACCTAGAAGAGTATATTATTTGCCCCAGTAATTACACCTGTTACCTAGTACACAGTAACATATACTGCGGTAATTCTTCGTCGATATTTTATTATTTTTACTTGGTTCTCCTTACTGAGTGTTTTCAATTTAGCTTGAAACTCCCTGTCCTGATCATAACGATACAGCTGCGATGTTGCCAATGATGACATTTGATTTATTACAACAGATTACAATTCCGTTGTTAATCTAAATCCGCTACAAATTACACCACATACCATGTTATTGGTGTCCTAAGCAAATTATTACCGGTGGATGTTATTGTGAATCGTTCAGTTGTTCTTTTGTCAATAATCGTTGATATCATATTGTTGACCCCAGTTGAATTTGTCATATGAAATATTGCACTGACTCGGCGACGCTAGTGTTAATCGATAAACACCCATGAGGTGATATTTAATATGTAATTTTGTGGAGTCCACGTAAATGATCTGTGTTGAATCGTATATACTACGTTGTTAATTTTCTCATGAGGAATCTTTGTATTTTCAAGTGTTTCTATCATCCTCGATAAATCATCTTTGATTACATCGTTGAATGTTATGATCTCATTGATGGATTCTTTTACATCTATGAGTTTGATGTCGAATTTATCTAATGAGACTCCAAACAATTTCTCAATTAGATTTTACGAAAAGTTGAAAACTCCTAAACATGACCTTCATTCATAGATTGGAGTGCTGCTAATTCTATGATAGCGGTTTTACGTTTGAGATTTTCAATGTGGGCTAAATACGCGAAACCCCAAAAAAATATTTTTACTGGCGCATCAACTACTCTCATTCGTCCACCAACACCTTCGAGTAGCATTGATTTGTTGCTGAGAAATGACAGCAACTGATCTGTAACCACCGCGTATAATGGGTGGACCTGGAATGTGAGGAGGAACTCTTGTTACGCGAGCTCGGAAGAGTATGTCAACGACGGATTATCTGGTTATATCAAAATGTTCCAAATAAAAGTAATAAATCGGATATAGGTTTCTAAACTCCAACTGTGATATTTGTAGACCAGTGTCTACGTTATTATCGCGTTCCATAAATGTCAACAAAGGATGATACGAGCGTGCTATTTGGTTTTGATCGTAAGTAGTATATCCTTGGATGGTTCCTGTTGGCCATTTATCCTAAGAAAAATTCATTAACACCCAATGGATCAATTATCATATGGCTGCGTGTTTGGTTATTTAATCGCTTCTTTTCCTGTAACGCAACAAATATGTGTCGGGGTACAGCAACACCTTGTTTTGATGCCAGGTGCCATGTAAATACACCGTTAACAGTACTATGCATAGTATCCGTAGTTGTTGTTAGCCATGATAGCAATGATTTTCCTCCGTGATCCATAAATGATAGTAATTTTTCCTCAGCGGTGATTGATGGAGTCATTACTGGCATCCATAATGATAGTTTTGTGATCTTTACAATACCAGCAGCGAGTGGACCTCCAGCAGGGCCTGCTTCTCGCCTGATTGCACTACTATCGTCGCCGCACGAGTACAACTGTATGTTTAGCTCCATAGATAACTTTTCTAACATTTCTGCAGAATCCAGATATATGAGATAGTGGAATCGCGCATGAAAATAATTTACGATGTCCCTTGAAAATTGATACGCGTGTTGTAAACCCTAGGTTGTAACGAGTACTATCGCCTTTTATCAAAAGGACCAACTTTTCTATCTTCATGCTCAACTGATTCATCAGCTGTTGGTTGTGGATCAGATGCAGCAGCAAGAAAGGTGGACTGACCGAAACTATTTCAAACAAAGTCCTAAATGATTTCAAGCAAAGAGGGTTGACAGACCGAAACTATTTAAGGAAACCGAAACTATTTCGAACGAAATCCTAAAGGAATTCAAACCGAAACGATTTCAAGCAGACAAAAAAAAGAGAAATGGTTTCGGTTTGTCACGCTATTGAGACTCGGTCTCCAGACAGACCCGACGCTGATTGTGTTTTGGAGATGAATTGTTTAAATCGAACATTTGATCAAGGCCGATACGATATCTTTATCTAGCGTCATGCAAATGTGTCGTTACAAATCCATGTGGGATTGACTGAGCGTGACAAAAGAAATTGATAAAGAGATTATAATCCATACCTCCACTTCACCAGGTCCGGTGAATATTTCGTAGTGTATGTATGTCTACTCCATTGAATACAGAAAGAATATTGCATTTATCTCTGATCACGTTTGGTATTTGAGTGTATCGTTGAGTGACATATATCACATCGGTATTTGTATGCCTACCTCTGGAAAATATCCTGGTAGGATTTACTTCTCTATCTAACATTACATCATCATACACGACTAAATTGTTAATACTTCTATCAAGAGAATCAACACTCGATGCTTCTTCGATATCGGTTATAAACTCAAAAATATCCTCATCGATTTCTGATTTTGGCTTCTCGTTAAAATCCTTTAACACCTCGTAACATTGCTGTTCGTCTACACTTGTGGCTATTAAATGCAACGTATCCCATTTTATCCATCTCGTTATCAAATTAAGTAGCAGCTGTGCCTTGCCTCTTCCCGAAGGTCCGATTATTATCATGCGAATAAAATTCGGTAGCGTTGCATGATGCTTAACTGTTTCTCGTGTTTTTATCTCCAAAACATGAATTACATTCATGTTATTATAAATAAATTATGGATCTATTTTGTGTGAAATGTCAGAAGCGTACTAGCACAAATGACTTGACAACAATTACACCTAAACATAACACATCAGCACCTGGTAAGTGTGTACAATATGGTACCAAAAACTTTAGATTTGTTTCTATGAAATCCGCAGATGTTTTATTTAAAAAAGGAGGAGGTGATATTGCAGCCAAGTTAGTAAAACTCCCAGGAACACTATGCACAAAATATCCGGGAGAAAAACACCCTCAAGGGTATATTTATTGTGGATCCGGAACCATACTCGTTATCAGACTCGATGATCAAAACAACCCAAACCCGGTGAAAACCCATTATACGCTATTGATAAGGCGTGTCATGCTCATGATGTTGCTTATAAAATCAGTAAACTGCAACATAGACATATCGCAGATGTAAAATTGAATCATGCGTTAAATTCTATCGTTGATAATTCCTTCAAAGAAAAATTAGCTTCATGGTTGATAAAATCGGCGACGAAAAGTAAATTGATGTTTGGTGCTGGTAATTAATAACATCATGGAATCTATTTTTTATTCTTCAAGAGGATATTGGAGGGGTAAATCAGCAATCGGTAAACTCACTAGCGCCGCAAAGGTGAATAATACCACTGCAACGGATTGGTTATCCAAACAGGTGATATGGCACATTTATCTACCAATGCCTAAACAAATTAACTTCTTGCATTTTCATGTAAGCGTCGTTAATGTGGTTCATCAAGCTAATATATTATTTGTGCCGCATAATGGTGTTTACAAATACGCGCTAACTGTAGTTGATGTTGCGAGTCGATACAAACAAGCAGAGCCTCTAAAGACACAATCATCAAATTAGGTGGATTCTGCGTTTGAAAGGATTTATCGGCGTGGTCCTCTGCATTGGCAAAATCTATTACAAGTTGATCCTGGCAAGGAATTTTAGGGAGTATAGTTATCAACAATGAATCATCATAATGTCACCATCAGACGAGCACATACTGCACTACATCGCGATCAGGCAATTGTTAAACGATTTAATCGCACACTTGCTGAGCGGTTATTTGGATATCAATACGCGAAGGAATTTATTTAGGATAAACGATCTTGTGAATGAGTCAAGATAGTACCAGGCGTGATTACCGCGCGAAATAATTAGATTACTCGAACAATTAATATGAAACCTAACAACATGATTTTTCAAAACAAGCAATGCTCGGCAATGTCTCTGTTATATATTTATATGAACTAGGAGAGCATGAAGGTGGCAAAAAAAACGCCTTATCCTATTTGGAGAATCACTGCACATAAATTATCTAGCATAGCACGATCCACGGGTGGACCGTAGTCTATAGATTGGATTAAACTGCTCTTCAGCTAGGATTTAATCATGAACAACTACAAGTGGTACCCGAGGATACTCAATTACAGCCGCGTGGTCTTAACTAGCACCTCTGCATCTGTTCCAGTCAAGACAAGCCATTATCACTGGTATGACCAACACTGCTATTTTTTCTGTCTGCGGTAAATTGGCGAGGATCCTTATCCGACCAACACCAACTCATTGTACAATTGCAACTCAAACAGTGATTATTATGTTGTTGTTTCAGTGTAATTATAAATTCGGCATCAATATCAAATTTTCTGATGTTTTCTTTATCCTACTGTTTATAACCAGAGCTTGTTTTCCAATTCTGTCATCGCTGACAATATTATTCATTGTTGTGTCATTATCATCTAAAACAACTCTTCGAGGTTGATTTATTCTACAAACTATACAGCGGAAAGCGGATGAGACTAGGAACAGTTTACTAACAATAGTTCCAGTGTCATATTTTGATTTACTCCTTGCTGCTAAAAATCTAGCGATAAAAAACGTTAGACGTGTTTTTTATGCGAGATCAATTACCACAACAACCAAACAATGCTGAAGCAGATATAAGTAATCTGTATAACAGCACCGGACCTGGAACTCATTGGGTTGCATACGCGATTGATCCGCGCGTGATTGTTTATTTTGATTCATATGGATTAGCGCCGCCTAAAAAAATTATGCATTATATACACCACTTAAAAAATCCTATTTGGTATTCTTCGCTACCAACACCTAAAATGAATGACCCACCAATATGCGGCATAGAAGTATTAAATGTCCTGGACGCTATTTCATCATCGGGAAAACCAACCCATTGAACCGTACACGGATATACGAGTAATCGCTTTCTAGAGAGAAATTATATAAAATAACATGTTTGATATTTTGGGAAGGTCCCTCTCAAGGCTGAAAAAACCCACCCCGGAAATATCTGCAACCGGTGATGTAAAAAAACATAATAGAAGATGAAATATCCGAGATGCTATACCTCGCATGTGTTGATCTCAATAAAATAGTTGTATTTCAAGATTGTCAGGGTAAATTGAAAACTAGCAATATTTTCCTGAATGATATTTTAGTTAAACAAAGCGATAATGCGATGGCAGTATTCGGATAAAGATCCTCGCCAATTTACCATAGACAGAAAGAATAGCAGCATTGGTCATACCAACGATAATGTTATGCTGACTTGTCTTGAGTGCGACAGACGAAGGGGTGCTAGTTAAGACCATGAGGTGGCAATTGAGTATCGTCAGGAATCACTTGTAATTGTTCGCGTGTAAAACCCCGCTGAGGGGCAGTTGAATCCAGGTTATAGATTGCTGGTCTACCAGTTGATCGTGTTATAGTAGATATCTTGTGTGCAGTAACACTCCAAATAGGATCAGTAGCCCTTTTTCTGCCACCTTCAAGCTCTCCTGGTTCGTATAAATATCTCACAGTGACATTACTACCAAGAATTGGTTCTTTGAAATCTTTTTGTGAAATTCCATGGATTTCCATTTTTAGTATGGACGCTTTCTTAATCGCGTTGACAGGTTCCATGTTAATTGTTCGAGTAATCTCGTTATTGAGCGCGGTACTCACAGCTGGTAATCTCTTAACCCATTCACGGGATCTTTTATCCTGAATAAACTCCTTCGCGTATTGATATCCAAATAACCGCGCAGCAAGAGTCCGATTAAATCGTTCAACAATTGCCTGATCGCGATGTAGCGCAGTATGCCCTCGTCTGATGGTGACATTATGATGTTTCATCGCTGATAACACTGCACCCTGAAATTCCTTGCCAGGATCAACTGGTAACAGATTCGGCCAACGCAGAGGACCCTTTCGATAAATCTTTTCAAATGCAGAAGCTACTTCAGTAGCTGACTTTGTTTTTAGCGGTTCTGCTTGTTTGTATCGACTCGCAACGTCAACTACGGTTAGCGCGTATTTGTAGCCTTTGTCATGTGGTAAAAACAATAAATCAGCTTGATGAACTTCATTGGGTCCGGTAACATCAAAATGCGAAAAACTGATTTGTTTAGGCGGTGGTAGATAAATCTGCCATAGTGCCTGTTTGGATAACCAATTAGCCGCAGTGGCCTTTTTCACTTTTGCGGCGTTGGCGAGTTTATTGATTGCAGCGTTACCCTTCCAGTATCCTCTCGGAGAATAATAAATAGATTCCATATTATTAATTACCAGCACCCATCATCAATTTGCCTTTCATAGCTGATTTTACCAACCACGAAGCCAATTTTTCTTTGAAAGATTTATCAGGAATAGCATTTAACGCATGAATTAATTTCACATCTGCGAGATGCCTGTGTTGCAGATTGCTGCTTTTATATGCAACATCATGAGCGTGACACGCCTTATCAATGGCGTTTATCGGATACTCGCCGGATCTGGGATGATTTTGATCATCAAGTCTGATGATCGTGTTCCGGGGCCACAGTAGCTATATCCTGGAAGGTGCTTTTCTCCGGGGTACTTTGCCCATGGGGTTCCAGGGAGCTTTGCCAATTTGGCTGCGATATCACCTCCTCGTTTTTTTTCAAATCGGATTTTGTAGAAATAAATCTAAGATTTTTTGTACCACATTGCACGCATTTACCAGAAAGCGATGATCGGTTATTTCTAGTTGTAATCGTCGTCAAGTCATCTGTGCCAGTACGCGTTTTACACTTCACACAATATAGATCCATAATTTATGTATAGAGATATGGATATAATTGATTTTTCAGCGACTAAAGCAAGAAAACCGGTTAAGCATCATGCAGCGCTACCAAACTCTATCCGGATGATTATAATCGGGTCATCTGGATCCGGCAAGACGCAATTGTTACTCAATTTAATAATGAGATGGATGAAGTGGGATAAGTTGTATTTAATTGCTCCTAGCGTAGATGATTAACGATGGTATGAAGTGTTAAAGGATTTTAACGAGAATGATCAGAAATTAAGGGAGAACGCCATTGATTTTATAACTGATATTGACGAGGCACCATCCGTGGATGACCTTGATGGGAACATTAATAATTTAGTCGTATACGACGATGTGATGTTAGACAATCAAAAAAATCCTGCTAGGATCTTTTCCAGAGGCAGGCATAAAAACACCGACGTGATATATGTCACTCAAAGATACACTCAGATTCCAAAAGTGATCAGAGATAACTGTAATATTCTTGCTGTGTTTAACGGCGTTGATACACATACGTTACGAAATATTTGGCAGACATGGTGCTCTGATATGGATTTCAATCAATTAAAAAATTTCTTTAGTAACGCTCTGTCAACCCCGTAAGGATTTATAACAGTAATTTTACATGATCCTCGAACACGATATCGTATCGGACTGGATCAAATATTCGGTTAAACTCCTAAAAAAAGTATTAACCCATAGCAACAGAGAGAGTGGATGACAATGACGCTGGCGTAGACGAGGAAGCGTTGGTTGTCGACGCTTTTTTACGATTCGACGCTTTTCTTTGGTTTTGTGCGTTGGTTGTCGACGCTTTCTTACGATTTCGACGCTTTCACGCTCGTTGTAGGGTTTACCCTCTCTGATGCTTTAAATGTAGAGTTGCTTGCAAAACCGGCCATATGTTTTGTTTGATTGCATAGTTGAGTGTTGAAGTGCTGGAAGGACTGAGCGATTAGAGTGTTTTTCAAATCGGATTTTGTAGAAATAAATCTAAGATTTTTTGTACCACATTGCACGCATTTACCAGAAAGCGATGAAATTTCTTTAGTAACGCTCTGTCAACCCCGTAAGGGTTGGAGAGTTTATCAATGATTGCTGACTTTGATCTGAAGCGAAAGAGGATTTGGTGTTAGGATCTGACCACCATTAGCCATATTTTCCAAAACTGAACTAGTTAGTTGTTTTTGTTCAGTGCTAGGTCTTCGACTGTAAATTTTTAAAGACGCCTCACGTTTGTGGTCTGTCATGAATAAAATATTTCAGGTTACAAACCCAGCATCACTCATAGCTTGAATTGCTGTTGCACGAAGCGAGTGAGCAGTATAGCTTTGCACTCCTGCATTCTTGCAAATGTCTGGCATGAATGAGGAGAATCGCTTTGGTTTGACCGGTTCACAAGTATACCATTTGTCAGCGAATTCAGGAGATTTTAGTGATTCTTTGCTGCACTGTGTAAATAAGGCCTTTGCCGATTTGTCACATTTCTGAAGGAAGTTTTTAACAGATTTCACTGGACAAGTGTTTGTGCCAGTTGCATACATTCTTTTGTCTGAGGTTTCTTCAAGCTTCGCATCAACACCACCTTGGTGTTTTTTTTTTGAAGTGTTTCATGATTTAGAGTAATGTACTACATGCCAGATTCATCATATTCAAAGTTTAAGGAAGTTGTGTTCAGTTGATGGTGAAATTCAATACCTCTGGTCACAAAATGAATAGCCAGCAGATACCATATTTTGAATCGAAGGGCAACAGGGTCAGGTTTTTGAAGATATGCATTCATCTAATGAAATTAATTGATCGTGCTGGGTTGGCCTTGACATACCTGATTTTAAATTAAATTTCAGTTTTGCATTTAACATTGAATTAGCATTTTTGAATTCTTTGTCTTTGACAATGTCAATATCTTTTCCATTGTCCTTCAAATATCTGTTTATGGCTGCACGTACATTTTTCAAGGAATTCTTGGGATATTCTTGCGCCTGATCAGTTGGCATTTTTGTGACCCGTGATGATACATTTTTGGGATGGGCCTCAGCGTAAAATCTTCTTAAGTGGCCACTCAGCTCGTCTGGTCTCATTGTGTTTAAGTCAAGTTTGTGTCCAATAATTTCAATATTCCAAGCTGTAAGTAAATAGAAAAAGTTTCATATCAATAAAATTCTTACACTTGGCAACATCATTTTTAAATACACATAAAGACAACATGTCCTGCAATTTTGTACATATTGTATACTTATGGTTGAGATGTATGTATTTAATATGGTGACATATTAGTAATTATATCATTTAACATTTAAAGTCTTTCAAATTAATACATAAGATTTTTGTGAGATAGAAGAATAGCAACACAAAAATTTATGTAATATAGTTTTCATTTCAATTACACATTCATAATAATTTAATTTAGCAAAACAATCACTTTATGGATTATTATATTATATACATTTTGCAATAGTATTTAGACACATTGTTGGAGATATCATGATAACAATTTCAACAAATCATTTGCTATGTTATTATATATGTTCAAAATCTATCCATCAAATATGTTATTTGATGCGAATAATCCTATAATCTTATTTTTTTTTAGTTTTATAATTTCAAAACTTTATTCAGTCTTTGAAAAATGGTCTTGTACATATTTGTTTTTATTTATGTGTAATTGGTCCTATTCACATCATGCAATAAAGACCTATACATATGCAAACAAAATTGTATTTTAAAGAAATGAAATAAATTACCATTAAAAACGCCAATGACCCATTTTGTATTTCGTTTCGTCGCATCTGAATATTGATTGATTTCAATGGCTTTTAAATCCTCCTCTGATAACTTCTTAAACCTATGTGTATTTCCCGAAGCGGCCTCAAACTTGACTGGCCCAGTTCCCACGCTGTTATTGTTATTGTTGTTTATGGCTTCGGCGACTAAGGTCATGGGGTGCTCTGTGAGGGAATTCGTCGCATTTGTCAATTGATGTTGTTCTGTTTCAATTTCTGTGACATCCATTATAATATCAGAAAATCCTTCTCTCTCAGCTTCTATCGCTGCTATCATTTCTTTCAACTCCTTCTCATCTGATTGATCAAAAAAATCCGACGAAAATTCCAGTGTAAAATCAACGTAATCGTCCATTTTGCTCGACTATGTAGCAGACGAATGCTAAATTGTATAGTAAACTATGCATTTGAATCAAAGAATATTGGAAAAAGTATAAAAAGTGTAAAAGTTATATTTATTTGCAGAATTATATATTTTACAGATGACAAAATCGTTTCACAATAACGTGTCTGCAATGTTTTTTTATATTTCAAAAACCGAAAGTAGTCCCAGAATTTATCGAAGTGTAAACTATTCCTGATCAACATCACGTGACCGTTTACATCCAATAATATTACTGGAAACTCGTTTAATTTATAAAAATTGGAATTATAGATAGATAGATAGACAGGCAGACAGACAGACGGACCGACAGACAGACAGAGAGACAGACAGACAGATAGATAGATAGATAGATAGATAGATAGATAGATAGATAGATAGATAGATAGATAGATAGATAGATAGATATATAGATAGATAGATAGATAGATAGATAGATAGATAGATAGATAGATAGATATATAGATAGATAGATAGATAGATAGATAGATAGATAGATAGATAGATAGATAGATAGATAGATAGATAGATAGATAGATAGAGAGAGATAGATAGATAGATAGATAGATAGATAGATAGATAGATAGATAGATAGACAGACAATCAGACAGATAGATAGATAGATAGATAGATAGATAGATAGATAGATAGATAGAAAGATAGATAGATAGATAGATATATAGATGAATAGATAGATGGATAGATGGATGGATGGATGGATGGATGGATGGATGGATGGATGGATGGATGGATGGATGGATGGATAGATAGATAGATAGATAGATAGATAGATAGATAGATAGATAGATAAATAGATAGATAGATAGATAGATAGATAGATAGATAGATAGATAGATAGATAGATAGATAGATAGATAGATAGATAGAATAATATATAGATATATCGATATTGATAGATAGATAGAAAGACAAACATAAAGTCATACATACATACATACATACATACATACATACATACATACATACATACATACATACATACATACATACATACATACATACATACATACATACATACATACATACATACATACATACATACCTACATACATACATACATACATACATACATACATACATACATACATGCATGCATGCATGCATGCATGCATGCATGCATGCATGCATGCATACATACATACATACATACATACATACATACATACATACATACATACATACATACATACATACATACATACATACATACATACATACATACATACATACATACATACAAACATACATACTATCAGTTGAATATTGTATGTTTGGGCTGTAGACAGATAAGATATCTTTAGTAGTAAACATGCACAGTATGCATTTAATATTAGTTTATTACACAATATCTAATTTGTAAATGCATCTACATGTGGAAAGACGTTTTGGGAAAAACTGGTCCTTAAACAGAATACTAGATATGGATTTTTGGCTAAAAATAACAGTTGCATGAAATGACTTTTGATATGTAAATTTAATGTATTCTCATCCAATATTCATAAATCATCAAACCACTGATTAATACAATGTTTCTTCTTACAATGTAAAAGTATGTTGTACATGAAGATTCTCGGGAACTCAAATTCTGACTCGCGAAAATATACGATTTGCAGAAACTTTATATACCGTCATTGATATACATTTTATCTCCAACGCACGCGCTATTAATATTAATATTACATAACTGAATACTGCTTAACTCAACAAATTGTGTATTTCTAATAATTATAATGCTACGCAAAACCTTTCAGCATTTTTTTGGAGCCAGTGGTAATGGAAGAGAAGGTTTGGTTTTTATATATTGTTTTCAAGTTGTAGATTTGGATTCTCCACTTCGCAATCACAACTATTCTTACTATTGCGGGTGGCTAAACATTTTTCTCGTCGATATTTCTATACAATAAAATTAATTATAAAAATTAAATCCTAATTGAGTGCCCATATTAAAGAGCAATTTTGACAAGTAAGTGGTATCACAGTAATTACTACTCATTGATTTCAATACTTATATAATCAATTTGTGAGATAATGACATCTTATCAAATGATTACTTGACCATCTTATCCTAGCCACGTGTCTGTTATTTGCTTTCTTCCACGTGTAACTAGACAAGATGGTACTACTTCACCTATTGCTTTCGTCTACTTGAATTGTTTATTTCCATGGGTTTTACAGGTATATGTACGTGTTTGCATGACAATAAATAGTACTATTAGAAACTTTATACATGGTTGAAACTCATAACCTTAAGAACGTACTCTCAGAAATAACCTTTAATATGTTATCTTATTCAGCTGTAAATAACAACATCGACACATTAATTGTTTTGTTTCATGTTATTTTAATAGGACTCTTGCATATATACAGCTTGTCATACGAGAAGAGACAAGAATCTTGTCTTCCAGGCTACCTAAACATTAACTTAGAATGTATACCATGTAACATAGACCTCACTACACAAAATGTCTAAAATTCAACTATATTTGAGGTTGGTATATACCTGGCTTGGTTTTAAAATTAGACTCGTTACAAAATTGCGGGGAACAGTTATTGCTATTATATTATCAAAAGTGCAAACAATAAATTTCAGTCTGATAGACATGGTGAATGTTCTTCACTAAAAAATGGTGTATTTATGCTGCACCTGCTGGTCATATTAACAACGCAAATGTTTAGTTTAAATTCATTACGCTATAACAATAAACAATATCATGTTTTTCAATTCGACTTTGGATTTGATTTGAGGAACTCCATAATATGATCCTTATAGTCGTAAGAAATAATGTTTCAACAAAATCGGGTATAATCGGAATATCAAGACTATATCCATTACACAAATGTCATTCGAGTTTCCATATGTATCAATACTTGTGATACATCTGCTAGCTTACAAATGTAGAGATGATGGCGAATGATCTAGAGACTCGACTGCAATTAATCTAACTTATCTGTTTGGGAAAGCAGTAATTTGAACAATTCTTGAAATTGTTTTAAAGTGTAAATCTTCTCCATTTATGCAGTGCTGACAATAGTTGGCACTTCAATTGTAATTTGTTTTGTTAACAACCAACCAGTAAAATGATGTGAAAAACAGCATGATGACCTGTCTTAACCCAACACTTAAGATGGGTCATATATTTGGATTTATAACCTGCAAGTGAATTCAACTTCACGGCTCAATTTGTTTTTATAAGTTTTAAGGTCTAATGGCTATATCGATGAATTCATAGGAATAATATTTTCTTTTAAATTGTAACAGTGTCTTATATGGTCGAAATAAAATGTTTAATACATTTTCAACTTTACGTTTGCGGACCTAATACGCAGGTTAGACGGATTAGTTATAGTTGATCCTTCACCTAACTTTATTGCTTTTTTGCAGATAGCAGCATGTTTTGTCAGATTATTAAATTTACCAGCTGTTAACGTTCTCCAATATTCAACAGTACATACTTAAACGTTGAATTAAACTTGGTAAGGAGCGACTGGAGATCAAATCTTACAATGTTGGGGTGCATTGTTTAAAATTGTTCTGACTCACTATCAAATAGACACTTATTTTTTTAAAATCTGGTATCTCCCGTCAATTAAAGATAAACTTGTCGCAGATAAAACACACTTTAATTATTTACATGTATACCTTTTAATAATTGTATATCATCCGTATTAATATTTGCAGTGGATACATACTTTGTGCTATTCAGTTATTGAGGCTACGTGTTTGCAAATGGCTGGACAACCCGACTCAACATATACGTTCAAAAGATAATCTTTGGTAAGGACCATGTTGCATCGACATATTTTCTTCGCTTATCGTTAGGTTAGAAGAGCCAACGCGATAAATAGTCAGATAACCGAATATATTGATTCCCAATTGCAATTTATAGAAAAGTCAACACATGTTCATGTTCGATCTGATAATGTTTTGCCAAACTGTTTCACTGCTTTTTGTAATCTTGGCTAAAGAATTGATAATAATCATTTTCCGCCAAATATTTAACTATTTGAGCAAATGTATTTTTGATAATCAAAATCGTCACAGGATGTTTCATTTAGCGGACTTTTCTAAACGCATCGAGTTTGTTAACATAAATTTATCTCAAGCGTTGATTGAGAATTCAGTCGAAGCAGTAAACATTTCTTAGATACGAATTTTCTATTATCAAATAAATTAATATAAATTCTGACTGTCTTTCCCATGTCATCCAGGTATCGAAGACGTACTTGTTTGTGTGGAATTTTTTGTTCTCATTTGTTTACATTACATGGAGGTAGACTGCTATTTCACTTGTTTTTTTTTTCATTAGCAGCAGAGGGTGTGAATCAGACAACATTTTTAAACAAGTTTTCAATGGATTAAGGCTTCTACGGCCAAGGTGTGGTGAATCGGATAGCGTTTTTAAACAAGTTTTCATGGATTAGGATCAAATCAAAAATCAATGAAATCAGGCAAAAAATAATAATGAAATCAAAAAAAAAAAGGAAGAGGGGGCGAGCCGGACAAAATTTTCAATGAAATCAGGCTTAAAACAATGAAATCTTCCATTCGTCTTCAACCAAGTCCGGTCCTAGGGACGAAAATCCTTTCAGGATGAAAATCATTAGGATTTCACAAACAGACTTATTTGTAAAACTTCGTCTTGTAAATCAATCAGATTATTGGACTGATCTGTGAGTTTGAAATTAATTCTGGTTAATGAATTATTATGACATCGCATATAGACTGGATTCACCAGAGACTCAATAATTAAATACCCTGGAGGAACTGTTGGTGCAAATGAATACAAAGTATACCCCTGCTGAGCTTGATTTGATCGTTCTAAATTTATTTGATAACTTCCTTCGATAACATCACATACTAAATTGAGCGCAATAACCGTTGAAATATTCACGTTTTCAGGAGCAAGATGCCTGCCGCCACCGTCTGCGTCATTATTATGTTTGAGGATAGTTGTTTCCGGTGATGTTGCTTTTTTCCACGTATCATGAATTATTTTAAAACCAACATCGATGGCATCACTGAGAGATTTTTGTAGTTCTAAGATATTATATCCTAGTAGTTTGACTGTTGGAATATCCTTGACGGGGATATTTAAGTTCGATGCAAATGTTGTTCTCGATAGTGGGTTATTGTCATCTAATATACCCTGAATAATTTGTGAATGAAATGTTTCCATGTCATTGATGATTTTGTTACATGTTTCTACGACGCTGATAAATTCATCTCGGGTAAGAGAGCCGGATTTAAGGGATATTAACAACAACGAAATATCGTTATTGAACGCTGTGAAATTTTCAGTGGTTTTACTCTGTAGAAGTGAGTAGTATCTTTTATTAGTGGGAATTTCTATCGTTTCAAGAAAAAAATTCAATTTGTCATAATCGCTATAGCTTTTTATTGGATTATCAGATTTTATCCTATCTGTGATATAATCGGGTTTTTTTTGGTTCTGGTAAATCAACGGTTTTCCTCCCGGGTGGGATTTCAGGCCATCCTAGTACGGTCCTTATTGAGCTTTGATAAATATCTACGACGTGTCCTTCTGTGCTCATCTCAATGGCAGATGATAGTGTATAGCTATTTTTGATTCTTTTCCAGTAATCGATTTTATTCTACGTTGCAATTCAGCATTGATTTGTTCAATTTGGTATGACCCTGTTAGTATGGAAACAACGTTCCAGTCTGGGGTACCGTCGTCTTTATTCTTATTTGCAAATGCCAGTGAATTATTCGGTTGTTGACCACCAAATGATTTTGACCTAATATTTGGCCAACTGTGGTATACTCGTAATTTTGCTAGAGCTATCTCCTTCACTGGGACCGGAGAGGGGAAATTTACACTGAATTCTGGATTCGTTGAGGTTATTGAGATCATGCTTGTTTGTACTGGGTTTGTGTTCTCCACTATTTGTTGAAGTAATTCCATCTGTGTTGTCATTGTTATTATATTCATGATGCATGTCTAATTTTGACATCGCAGAATCATATATATCTACCATCGCTGAAAACTCACTCTCTGATATAATTGTATCATCGAGCGATGACGATATCAATGAGGATAATTGCGAGTATGCAGTGGACACAACATAAAATTGAATTATGTAGTCTTGTAGTTTCCGTTGGCTGCATGATGATATTTTTTTTGTTATTATTGAAATAATTCCAGCGATTGTTGTTGCCGCAGAAATGCAAATTGGAACAGCTATCGGGGCCATCATTGTTACTGAAGACAGTATAATACCAGCTCCGGTGATTACACCACTCACAGCGTGCACAGTAACATCAATTGCGGTAATTCTTCGTTGGTATTTTTTTATTTTTATTTGATACTCTTCAGTGAGGGTTTTAAGTCTAGTTTGATATTCTCTGACCTGATCATAGCGTTATTGCGATGATGAAATCATTTTTATTTTAAATACGCTAGCGTTTTCAATTGTGAAATCCGAAGGATTTTCCTTTCAATTTAGTTATTTATTTAAATCCGCTACGAATTCCACATACCACGTTGTTGAAACCCTAACCAAATTTTTATCAGTAGATGTTATCGTGAACTTTTCAGTTGTATTCTTGTCGATAATCGTTGAAATCGTATTATTGACCCCAGATGAACTGGACGATGAAATATTAAACTGAGTCGTTGTCACTAGTGTTAATCGATAAATACCCTTGACGGTTGCAGTGATATCTAATTTGTTGTTTGTAGGTGTCCACGGAAATGATCCGTGTTGGATCGTGTATACAACATTGTTGGTTTTCTCATGAGGAATTTTTGTTTTTTCAATGATTGTTATCATCCTCGAAAAATCATTTGTGATGGCCTCGGTGAAGATTTTCGTCTCATCGATAGATTTTTTGATATCAGGGAGTTTTATTTCAATTTTATCGAATGTAGTTCCAAGAAATTTATCAATGATATTTCTACGAAAAATTGTAAACTTTTTTCCGTGTTCTTCACTTTTAGACTGAAGTGCTGTTAGTTCCAACACAGAATTTTTCAATTTATCATTGAGAGTTTTTAATCGATCTGTAATCGTCGAAAAAAGTACACCTGGTTTGAGTTTACCCTGATCGGAAAATAACGCAACGGTGTTCTCGATTGCGTTTCGTTGTTTAACTAAAATATCATCCAGAGAGACATTACTGGTTTTCAATTTACCCTGACGATCTTGAAATACAACTATTTCATTAGGATCAACACTTGCTAAATTCAACGCCTCATCGATTTCATCTTCGATTATTTTTTTTATGTCCTTGATAGAATCAGGGGTTGCAGTGCCATCGGGTTTGGGTTTCAAAGATCTTCCCCAAATATCAATCATTGTTATTGTAAAACTTTCTCTCTAAAATCTTTGTTGACGACTTCGTCGTTGCCAGCGCTTACTAGTGTAGTCATTTACGACAATGTGTGGTGGTTTTCCTCTTGGGTAAGAAATAGCGTCAAGGACATTTAATACTTCACTGCCGCATATTGGTGCGTCATTGATTTGTTGTGTTGGTAGCGTAGAATACCAAGTCTTCATCGGAAATTTTTTTATATAACGCATAAACTCTTTTGGCGGGGCTAATCCATATGAATCAAAATAGACAATCCCACGTGGATCAATAGCGTATGCAACCCAGTGAGTTCCAGGTCCGGTGCTGTTATCTAAATTAATGATTCAGGTTTCAACATCATTGGGTTGTGCCGGTAATTGATCTTTCATAAAGACACCTCTGGAATTTTTAATCGCTAGGTTTTTAGCAGCATCCATTAAATCAAAATTGGACATGGGAACCATAGGTTCCTCAATCAAAGACTCTTAGCAGCAGAGGGGGTGAATCAGACAACATTTTTAAACAAGTTTTCAATGGATTAAGGCTTCTACGGCCAAGGTGTGGTGAATCGGATAGCGTTTTTAAACAAGTTTTCATGGATTAGGATCAAATCAAAAATCAATGAAATCAGGCCAAAAAAAAATCAATGAAATCAGGCAAAAAATAATAATGAAATCAGTCAAAAAAAAGGAAGGAAGAGGGGGCGAGCCGGACAACATTTTCAATGAAATCAGGCTTAAAACAATGAAATCAGGCAAAAAATCAATGAAATCAATGAAATCAGTCAAAGAAATCAATCTCCATTCGTGTTCAACCGAATATTTTATCAAGTCCGATACGATATCGTGTTCGAGGGTCATGTAAATTTATTGTTATAAATCCGTGTGGGGCAGACTGAGCATGACTAAAGAGATTTCTAAATTGATTGAAATCCATATCGGAGCACCATGTCTGCCAAATATTTCGTAGCGTATGTGTATCAACGCCGTTGAATACAGCAAGAATATTACAGTTATCTCTGATCACTTTTGGAATCTAAGTGTATCGTTGAGTGACATATATCACATCAGTGTTTTTGTGCCTGCCTCGGGAAAATATTCTAGCTGGGTTTTTTTTGTTTATCTAACATTACATCGTCGTATACAACTAAATTGTTGATACTTCCATCGAGGTCTTCTACTGATGGTGCCTCGTCAATATCGGTTATAAATTCATTAATATCCTCGCCGGCAATCTCTGAAGCGTTTTCATTAAAATCTTTAAGCACTTCATAGCATCGTTGGTCATCTACGCTAGGGGCCATTAAATACAACTTATCCCACTTCATCCATCTCATTATTAAATTGAGCAACAATTGCGTCTTGCCGGATCCAGATGGCCCGATTATAATTGCGCGGATAGAGTTTGGTAGCGCTGCATGATGCTTAACTGGTTCTCTTGTTTTAGTCGCTGAAAAATCAATTATATTCATATCTCTATACATAAATTATGGATCTATATTGTGTGAAGTGTAAAAAACGTACTGGCACAGATGACTTGACGACGATTACAACAAAAAATAACCGATCAGCGCTTTCTGGTAAATGCGTACAATGTAGTACAAAGAAATTTAGATTTGTTTCTAAACCCAAGGGACCTTTAAAAAAAACTAAGAGGTGATATCGCTGCCAAATTAGCAAAATTCCCTGGAACCCCATGGGCAAAATACCCTGGAGAAAAACACCTTCCAGGATATAGCTACTGTGGCCCCGGAACACGATTAGATATCAGACTCAATAATCATAACCAACCCAACCCCGGTGAAGAACCAATAAATGCCATTGATAAGGCCTGTCACCTTCATGATGTATCTTATAAAAGCAGTAATCTGCAGCACAGGCATCTAGCAGATGTGAAATTAATTAATGCGTTAAATGCTATTCCTGATAAATCCTTCAAAGAAAAATTGGCTTCCTTTTTGATCAAATCGGCAATGAAAAACAAATTGATTTTAGGTGCTGGTAATTAATAACAACATGGAATCTATTTATTATTCCCCAAGAGGATACTGGAGGGGTAAATCAGCAATCCATAAACTCGCTAGCCCTGCAAAAGTGAAAAAAAAAAACCCACTGTGGCTCATTGGTTATCCAAACAGGGCAGAAAAAGGGCTACTGATCCTATTTGGAGTGTTACTGTACACAAGATATCTAGTGTAACACGATCTACGGGTAGACCTCCAGTCTATAAACTGGATTCAACTGCCCCTCAGCGGGGTTTTACTAGACAACAATTACAAGTGATTCATGACGATACTCAATTGCCACCCCATGGTCTTAACTAGCGCCGTTGCGTCTATTGCACTCAAGACAATTCAACATCACATTATTTCTGACATGACCGAGATTGTTATTTTTTCTGTCTACGGTCAATTGGCGAGGATCTTTATCCGAATACTGCCAACGCATTATACAATTGCAACTTGCGCAGTGATTTTTCTGTTGTTTTTTCAAAGTGATTATTAATTCAGCATCAATATCAAATTATCGCTGTTTTTTTTTTCTTGTTGTTTGTAACCGGAGAGTTTTTTATCAATCATTTTAACATCAATATCATCCATTGTGGTGTCATTATCGTCATCAATGATTTCATCATCGAAGACAATTCTTCGAAGTTGATTTATTTTTCGTACTCTAGACACTGCGAGATAGACTAAATTCGACCATTCTATGCTATTATCTACCATCCAAACAATTGTATCCGAAATAGTCAATCCCTGTGAAGAATGTATTGTTGCTGCGTATTCTAGCGTCCATGGTGATTTATTAGCACGCAATGCATCTTCAACGACATTGATATCAACCAGCACAATATCATTTAATACTAAATTTTGTTTTTCACTTTTTCCTGGAATATCAACTTCAATGTTCTGTTTTCGTGTATCCGATGGCCTATAACAAAGAGGCACTGGAAGTGTTGCAAATTTTTGTTTATGCAATTCAAATAATTTCATCTGAAGTGTGTCCCTGACTATTTTTCTACTTGCAATGATCAAATCATTTGGTCTCCATGCTTCCCAAAACTCATTCATTGGAGTTTCCGAAATTATTTCACGGGCTATTTCACACTGGATTCTATCCGGTTGTAATCTAATTAGTTTCTTAAATTCTTTTAATTCATTATCAAGTGATCTATGATCGGTATCAATTTCTTCATAATAGTCTACAAAACCATTTAGCCATTCATGTGGGGATGCACCGACAAATGGTGGTGGTTGGCCATGATCACCGCACATGACGACTTTTGTATTTTTTAATAACAACCACTCAAGAAATATTTTTAATACATCTTCTGACACTGTGTCTATTTCATCCCAAATGATAATTTCAGGAATAAACTTCTCTCCCATACGCTCAGGAGTCCATTTATCTCCCTTCCATCGGAAAAAGCTGTGATAGGTACAGGCATTTACCCCTCTCTGTATCATTTCTCTTGCAAGTCTGTGTGTTGGTGTTAGCACAATCATGTTTGGATTGGAAACACGAAATAACTCAATTGCCCGAGTTGTTTTTCCTGACCCACCACAGCCGTTTAAATAAACTGTTTTATACCGGCATATTGGATCAGAAATCGGTGGCGCATTAGAAAATTCTGAACACTTATTGCTTTCTAAATAATTATTTTCAATGGTAACATCTGCTGATTGAATATAATCATGAAGCATTTCCTTCTTAATTCTCCATGACCCCCAATTCTCCTTGAGCAGCAGAGAGGGTGAACCCTACAACCTAATAGAGGCGTCGATTCGATGATCTGAGGCTTCTACCAAATAGTAAAAAAAATGGCGTCTATTCGATAAAATAAGATTTCCTTATATACGCCAAACGTCGTTGTCATCCACCCTCTCTGCTGCTGGAACTTTCAGTTCTGGGTTAACCGAATATTTGATCCAGTCCGATACGATATAGTGTTCGAGGATCATGTAAATTTATTGTTATAAATCCATACGGGGTTGACAGAGCGTTACTAAAGAAATTTTTAAATTGATTGAAGTCCATATCAGAGCACCATGTCTGCCAAATATTTCGTAACGTATGTGTATCAACGCCGTTAAACACAGCTTGAATATTACAGTTATCTCTGATCACTTTTGGAATCTGAGTGTATCGTTGAGTGACATATATCACGTCGGTGTTTTTATGCCTGCCTCTGGAAAAGATCCTAGCAGGATTTTTTTGATTGTCTAACATCACATCGTCGTATACGACTAAGTTATTAATGTTCCCATCAAGGTCATCCACGGATGGTGCCTCGTCAATATCAGTTATAAAATCAATGGCGTTCTCACCCTTAATTTCTGATGCATTCTCGTTAAAATCCTTTAGCACTTCATAGCATCGTTGATCATCTACGCTAGGAGCAACTAAATACATCTTACCCCATTTCATCCATCTCATTATTACATTGAGCAACAATTGCGTCTTGCCGGATGCAGATGGCCCGATTATAATTGTGCGGATAGAGTTTGGTAGCGCTGCATGATGCTTAACTGGTTCTCTTGTTTTAGTCGCTGAAAAATCAATTATATCCATATCTCTATACATAAATTATGGATCTATATTGTGTGAAGTGTAAAACGCGTACTAGCACAAATGATGTGACGACGATTACAACGAGCAATAACAGATCTGCACTTACTGGTAGATGTGCAACATGTGGTATAAAAAAATTTAGATTTATTTCTACAAAATCAAAGATTTTACAATCCGGAGATGTTTTTAAAAAAAACGAGGATTTGATATCGCAGCCAAATTGGCAAAACTCCCTGAAACCCCATGAGCAAAGTACCCCGGAGAAAAGCACCTTCCAGGATATAGCTACTGTGGCCCCGGAACACGATTAGATATCAGACTTGATGATCAAAATCAACCCAGATCCGGCGAATATCCGATAAACGCCATTGATAAGGCGTGTCACGCTCATGATGTTGCATATAGAAGCAGCAATCTGCAAAACAGACATCTCGCGGATGTGAAATTAATTCATGCGTTAAATGCTATTCCTGATAAATCTTTGAAAGAAAAATTGGCTTCGTGGTTGGTAAAATCAGCTATGAAAGGCAAATTGATGATGGGTGCTGGTAATTAATAATATGGAATCTATTTATTATTCTCCAAAAGGATACTGGAAGGGTAAAGCAGCAATCAGTAAGCTCGCCAGCGCCGCAAAAGTGAAAAAGGCTACTGCGGCTAATTGGTTATCCAAACAGGCACTATGGCAGATTTATCTACCACCGCCTAAACAAATCAATTTTTCGCATTTTGATGTTACCGGACCCAATGAAGTTCATCAAGCTGATTTATTGTTTTTACCACATGACAACGGTTACAAATACGCGCTAACCGTAGTTGACGTTGCGAGTCGATAAAAACAAGCAGAACCGCTAAAAACAAAGTCAGCTACTGAAGTAGCTTCTGCATTTGGAAAGATTTATCGAAAGGGTCCTCTGCGTTGGCCGAATCTGTTACAAGTTGATCCTGGCAAGGAATTTCAGGGTGCAGTGTTATCAGCGATGAAACATCATAATGTCACCATCAGACGAGGGCATACTGCGCTACATCGCGATCAAGCAATTGTCGAACGATTTAATCAGACTCTTGCTGAGCGGTTATTTGGATATCAATACGCGAAGGAGTTTATTCAGGATAAAAGATCCCGTGAATGGGTTAAGAGATTACCAGCTGTGATTACCGCGCTCAATAACGAGATTACTCGAACAATTATCATGAAACCTGTCAACGCGATTAAGAAAGCGTCCATACCAAAAATGGAAATCCAAGGAATTTCACAAAAAGATTTCAAAGAACCAATTCTTGGTAGTAATGTCACTGTGAGATATTTATACGAACCAGGAGAGCTTGAAGGTGGCAGAAAAAGGGCTACTGATCATATTTGGAGTGTTACTGCACACAAGATATCTACTATAACACGATCATGGTAGACCAGCAATCTATAAACTGGATTCAACTGCCCCTCAGCTTGGTTTTACACGCGAACAATTGCAAGTGATTCCTGACGATACTCAATTGCCACCTCATGGTCTTAACTAGCACCCCTTCGTCTGTTGCACTCAAGACAAGTCAGCATAACATTATCGTTGGTATGACCAATGCTGCTATTCTTTCTGTCTACGGTAAATTGGCGAGGATCTTTATCCGAATACTGCCAACGCATTATACAATTGCAACTCGCGCAGTGATTATTCTGTTAATGTTTCAGCGTAATTATTAATTTAGCATCAATGTCAAATTCTCTATTATTTTTTTTATCCTGTTGTTTATAACCGGAGAGTTTTTTATTAATGATGCTAGCATCATCCATTGTAGTTTCATCATCGTCACCAATGATTTCATCATCGCTACTGGCTTCGCCAACGACAATTCTTCGAAGTTGATTTAATCTTCTCACTCTGGATACTGCAAGATAGACTAAATTCGACCATTCGATGCGATTATCTACCATCCAAACAATTGTATCCGATATAGTCAATCCCTGTGAAGAATGTATCGTCGCTGCGTATCCTAGCGTCCACGGGGATTTATTAGCACGCAATGCATCTTCAACGACGCTGATATCAACCAGCACAATATCATTTAACACGAGAATCTGCTTTTCACTCTTCCCTGGAATATCAACTTCAATATTCTGCTTTCGTGTATCCGAAGGCCTATAACACAACGGTACTGGAAGTGTTGCAAATTTGTCTTTATGCGTTTCAAATAACTTCATCTGAAGTGTGTCTCTGACTATTTTTCTACTTGCTACTATCAAATAATTTGGTCTCCACGTTTCCCAAAAAACATTCATGGGAGTTTCTGAAATTATTTCACGCGCTATTTCACATTGGATTTTATCCGGTTGTAATCTAATCAGTGCTTTGAACTCGCGTAATTGTTCATCAAGTGATCTATAATCAGTGGTAATTTATTCATAATAGTCTACAAAACCCTTTAGCCATTCATGTGGAGATGCACCGACAAATGGTGGTGGTTGGCCGTGATCACCGCACATGACGACTTTTGTGTTTTTGTTTAACAACCATTCGAGAAATGTTTGTAATACTCTCAACGATACCGTGCATATTTCATCCCAAATTATGATTTCAGGAATGAATTTATCGCCCATTCGATCAGGGGTCCATTCATCGCCTTTCCATCGAAAGAAACTGTGATAAGTACAGGCATTTACCCCTCGCTGTATCATCTCTCTGGCGAGTCTGTGAGTCGGTGTTAACACAATCATATTTGACCGACGATATAATTCAATTGCACGAGTTGTCTTTACTGACCCACCACAACCGTTTAAATAAACTGTCTTGTATCTACATATTGGATCAGATACCGGTGGTGCATTAGAAAATTCTGATTGAATCTTATCACACTTTAAGTACTTTTCATCCATGGTAACATCTGCCGATTCACAATACTCATGTAGTTTTTCCTTTTTAAATCGCCAACGTCCCCACGCTTCCTCGGGATCTGTGAATTTAGCTACATCTGATTTGTATTTCTCGTGGATATAAATAGAATCAGTGGCTACTCTAACCGCGGTATCTGGAAATCTATTTATCATCGAAAATAGATTAATACAAGCATAGGCCAGCATAGAACTTCTCAAATGCGTATATTGTTTAATATATCCATCACAATAGGTAACAACCGTACCCAGTTTCTCACCATTGGATAGAAAAGCATCCTTACGGGTTACAAGTTTTCCCTGTTTCGTTAAATCCGTTACAATAAAATCGTAATCAGCGACGTTTATGATCAACCGCGAGGAATATTTTGCATTGTCGTATCGTCCACCCTGGGTAAATTTACCGATTATTCTTCGTCCTAAATCTTTTGCTTGTTCTTTTTTAATTTCAAATAACTTTTTAGACCAATTCATGACTTCTTCCTCGCAGAAATTCGAAGAATTTCCATCTGGAAATTGTTTTCGCTGTTCGCTAATTATACGATCTAGATCGGGTTGTGGTAGTCAAACTTCTTTCTGAGCTCTATAGCATATAATAGCTTCGGAAACAATCAACGATTGTAACATCTCACAATCAATCATATATCGTAGTAACACTATTGACATCCAGGCCTTTTCAGATATATGTCTACCAAGCCAAACATATCTACACGGATGTAACCCTGTAGCGAGTTCAAATGATATCACACGAGCGAATCCGGTTAAATCAAAATCAGGTAATGGCCCATTAATCGCAACACGAGTCATTTCATGCGTGGGGTGTCCAAATCGTTTAAAGTACTCAGCGGCTTCTCCATATCCAAGAAAACTCCCTGGATGGTATTTTGTATTCCACAGTCCTCTATGACTAAATTCGACGCAACTAAATTGAACATCTTCGAGAGTTTTTTTCTCTTGCGAAGTGAGCTACCACTGATGGAATAGTAAAACTATCCGTGAGTAGTTTTTCATGGAAACTCTCCGGTGAAAAATCATTAGCGATTTTTCTCATTCTGTTATCTAATTCTTCAACGCGATATAATTCACCGTTTGGTCTTACAAATTGATCAAATCCTATTTCGGGATCTTCATCACTTCTAAGTAACCACACTGACACAGGATCATCTTTACACAACGCATGAATAGCATCGAATAATTTCTCATTATAAAAAACATCTCCGGAAAATTCCTCGGGGATATATCTCACGGTTCTATCGCGTGGAAATATTGTTACTGCAGGTGTCCACGCGTGTTCGTTATGATCAATAATTTGTATTGGAGCTCCATTTTTGTTATATTTCGGTTCGTATAAAACTTCTCCGGTTATCGTCATTACTGATATTGGGAATCTTAATGATGTTTCTAATTTAGCTATATCAGAAATCTTTGCACCGTGCTGTTTCACTGTCAGTTCCCATTCGGTTATTTTCCTACGTCGCAGATCAGTTAGTTTATTTCCTCGGGATGCATTTGTGAAGTGAAGTGTTCCATTACCCTTGTTGCTACACAATTGAGCCTTGACGAAGTCAACGGTGAATATTTCATAGGAGCTAGTTTTGCGATATCGGGTTTATCATTTAGCGGGTATATCCCATATACGATTGCTGTTACAGGATAAGATCTCTCGTAGTATGGTTTGTCGATTCCAGTTAGAATTCCTGGTTTGGAATCTCTACTCAGCGTGATTGTTTTTTTTATCCTTGAGGATTGGTTCAAATTTATCCTTGATAATCCATTTGCCTTCGACTTCGATAATGAATTTTATTCTGAAAAAATACTTCTGTTGGGAATTACTTTGTTTGGGAATTGCTTTGCAATTATCCTTTGGATTTCCATCTTTGATTTTCCGTGATAAAATTCTTTGAATTTCCCTTTTGGATTTTACACCCATGAATTTCCAGCTCGCTGGCTCGCCAAGGTGTGAAATTATCTCAGCTGCTCTTTCATCGTTCATAGTAGCATCGATGTTAGGTACATTGACATCCTCGTGTATAATTCGAAATGTCGACCAACAGTATGCTGCACCGTCTCGGTAGAATTCATTAAAACACTCCCTGATTTTACTTAGTATAGTTCTATCATCGATTAGACGTTTTGGTGTATCAGAGACTCTATCAAGATTGAATTTAGCATTCAAGGAAATAAAATAACACACTCGTGAATCAACGCTGCTGTGCTAGTCACCTTATATAGCATATGAAAGGTAGAAAGCTGGGGCTTTCGAAGGCCAATGCGACCGATCAAAACTAACCAGCGCCATTAACCCGGGCGTGTGGTTGTCTTTTGTTCACAATCATGCAACCCGGTTAATCTAATTAGGTTGCTTTTGATTGGTTGGTTGGCCGTAGAAAATCCGCCCCGTCGTTTCATGTTTGTGCTGTCCTGTGCCGTCCCACATCATTACCATCATCGTTTCATTGGTTGTGAATGTCCTCCCAAGCATATCTTCTGGGCGGTCTAAGATGATGTTTGTCACCTTAGGCCTCACCGCCGGAGATGTATGCTTTGGGGACATCGCAAATCCCATCCTTAATTAAGTTAATTAAGTATATGTTATGCCTAAAATCTGCCGCAACACTCGAGCGGAGATATATATGGCATTGTGCCGTCCATTTATGTATGCCTAAAATCTGCCGCAACACTCGAGTGGAGATATACGGCATTGTACTGTCCATTTATGTATGCCTAAAATCTGCCGCAACACTCGAGCGGAGATATACGGCATTGTACTGTCCATTTATGTATGCCTAAAATCTGCCGCAACACTCGAGCGGAGATATCCGGCATTGTACTGTCCTTCAAAAAACGGGTCAAAAAGGACCCCAAATTTTTTTTTTAATAATTAGAGATAAAATATATTATATTATATTTTTATAAAAATATGGATATCAAAGATATAAAGGCTATAATTGCTGAAATTTCAAATTTGAAAGATCGAGGAATAGTATTATCTAAAGATCTCGACAGTGACAAGATTACCTCGGAATATGAAGATATTGAGTATCAGTCTAGTAAGGGTCGTTATGTTTTACCTAAAATGTACAGACTCGTGAAAGGAATTCAAAAGTCCATCTTTGCTTGTTTGTACGGTAACGATATTGATGTATTTATAACGCTATTTAGCACCGTTGAAGCAATACGTCAAAAGCTCGGCCAAGAGTATCAAAAACGAGCTGAAATTAGTTCTAAGGTTCGTGATCTTAAAAAAATATTAAACGAGGAAAAACCAGTATCCTAACTACGTGAGCGTTACTATAAAAAAACAGTAAATAATTTAAAAAATACATTTTTTTTAGCGTTTTTTGTAACACTCACATGGGATTTTCTCCTGAAAGGATAATCAGCAGTTTGGGCCTGCTTATGCAGTTATGTGCATAATGGATGATCTGGTTGAGATAGCAAGTAATTACCGCGAAGCCTCCATTTTCACGTAGTTGTTGTTGCCGCGTCGTTAACACAAATCGTTCATCGCCGTTCTCAGATATTACAATTCTGAAACCCCCAGCGATGTTATTTCTGAAACACTCGCGGATAGCGTCGTACAGTTTAACCCTGTCGGAGATGGATACGTTAGCTTGATAGTACATTTTATTTAATAACTAAGTTATTTAATAACTAAGCTTTTAATTGTGATGGAAAGGGTTTTACATTTGAAAAATTAGTTCACAAACAATATATGGTAGGTGAATCACTTACAACTAGATTAGCCCGAGAGCGGCTAGCAGCAATTAAAAAGTTTACACCGGTTCGAGACAGACTTCGTGAGAAACTTCAACAACGACAACAAGCGTAGACTGACTTTTCTGTGTCAAGTGAACAACTGTTCGCCCCGGTAACTAAGGCGACCAGCGATGTGAAAACAGCAACTGAACGAGCAATATTTGGGGATATTCCTGAGGAAGGCAAGCGAAGAGAAGTGCCTGTTCTTGGTGTGCTTGAAACGATAGCAGCGGAAACTGAAAAGACATCAGCGTTGTTACAAAAATCCCCACCTGGTCCGAAAAAGACCAATGATAAAATAGTAGATGAATTACGCGCGCGATTTAACGAAGAAGGGTTAGCAACAATTGATAAGACTGACCCTACAGAGTTTCCTGCACTTGTTGTTACGACGTATGATAACAGAAAAAAATTGTTAAAACCAGAACAGCACAAGTATGTAAGAGGTATACAACATTGGGCTGATATATTTTACAAAATTAAAACTGAAAAAAGTCAAATTAAGACAGATAGTGCATCATACATTGAATATATCAATGCGGTGGGTAACGTGTATAAGCAATATGAAGAACAAAAATCACAAAGAAAACCACAAAGACTGCAGCGACGGCGACAACAAACTGCAAAAAAAATATCTTTTTCACCTAAACAACAACAACAACAACTACCACCTGATGATTATGATGATGCTCTTGATTATTTACAAGAAGCCGATTTAGAAAAACTGGAGGAAGCACCTGATTATAGCGGAAGCGGATTGCAAGATTCCAGTGGAAACTCAAAGAGTGAAAATCCAAGGATTGGAAACTCAAAGAGTTTCTGTCCTGGTAGTGTTCTCAGTGATATATCACGATTAGAAGTTCTTGTAGGAGGGTTCCGAGCTGGAAATAATTCACCGGAAATAATTAATGAAGCAGCTGATATCTGCAGACGGTTATTTTAAGGCGGTATCATGAATATCAAAACATATCGAGATTTCATTAGCGAGTTAGTGGAAAGTAGGTATCACAGCGACTGAATAAAACGCTAGAGTTTCCAATTGATAAATTATTTTACAATTTAAAACACTAGTGTTTTTACAATAATGATCATACACTACAACCATGATAAACCCGTAAGCGTCTACGTGGTGAACTAAAGATTGCCTGTTTATAGAGCATATTACGGAGACGGTTTCGGCAATACCATTGCGGGGTTATTTACAAGAATGGCTCCCAAGGTGGCGCCGTTAGCTAAACAATTATCAATGAAAGCCATTGATGTAATTCGTGATAAGGGTGTTGGCAAAATCGGAGATTTCGTTGGAGATCTCGCCGGAAAAGCATTTTCAGCTGCGAAGAATAAAATAACATCATTAGTAAAATCACGAAGTGATTTACGAAAAAAGAAACCGTTACCGTCTATAGCGGAAATGCCTGCAAGTGTTAGTAAAATTATAAATAACGCAGTAGATGAAAAACTAGCGCAATTGACTTCGTCAATAGTGGCTGCTTCGGTGACTCCGTCGCCACCGGTAACAGATAGCGCTATCATGAGCGCGATAGCAGGAAGTGGTTTGAAACGAAAACGAAATTCGAAGAATTTTCAACGACGATGATTATAAAGAGTTAAAACGCTAGCGTTGAGTTAAAACGCTAGCGTTGAGTTAAAACGCTAGCGTTAAACTCTTCGAGTTTCACAATTGAAAACACTAGTAATGTTATAAATGTTTAAACGAACAGCTGATCCCGCGCTTGATATGGAAGCCAAAGTGGGCAAGGACGATTCCGTCCGCAATTATCAATACTATTCCTATCATTCAATACAACCCGACCTACGATCGCGAGTTGAACTTCAAGTTCAAGATACCAGTAAATACTTTTTGCCATGTGAAGCATTTATTGAAGTAGAAGGAAAACTTGTAACAAATGTTGCAGCTGATACCCCATATCAAGATGGTGCCAAAGTCGGCTTAGTCAATAATTGTATCATGGCGCTATTTGACAGTGCAAAAGATCTCATTGATGGAAAAGAAATTGAATCAATAGACCGTGATGTTGATGTTGCAACAACAATAATCGGATTAGCAAGATACTCCGATGATTATACAAGGTCTGCTGGTCCATCTATGATGTTTGCTAAGGATACTTCTGATCATCCTGAAAACGTTCAGTATTCTAGGGTAAAGGCGACACGAGATAACGCAGTTGATCCAGCACCAGCCGGATATACTAGACTGGCCGCAGATTTTGATGTCATAACTGCCACCATTCCTAATTTCAATTTAGGATTTGCAACACGAGTAGCAACGTTGCAAGGACAGCAGCGATATTTTTCATGTGCGATTCCACTCCATCACATATTTGGATTCTGCAGAAATGTCAGAAAAGTCATCTATGGAGCCAAACACACAATCGCATTAGTGCGAAAAGGCGATGACACTGATGCAATCTGGCGTACTGGTGCCGCTGATGGTAAAGTTGTTTTGAGTAAAATAGTATTGTGGATGCCAGTAATGACACCATCAATTACCAGAGAAGAGCGGCTACTTTCATTTATGGAAACAGGCGGCAAATCATTGCTAAGTTGGCTAACAAGAACGACTGATGTCAAACAGGATAGTGTTGCTGGTACATTTACATGGCACCTGGCATCAAAACAAGGCGTTTCAGCTCCACGTCATATATTTATAGCTCTACAGAATCGGAATCGATTAGGTTCCCAAGAACGCAGTCATATGATATTTGATCGATTAGGGGTAAGTGAGGTTTCACTGAGAATAAACGGACAACAAGAACCATCTGAGGATATACAGCTTGATTACGAAAACAACCATATAGCACGTGTGTATCATCGGATGCTGTCATTTATGGGTCGTGATCAAAATGTTGATACCGGTTTGCAAATATCGCAACTTGATTTTAAAAACCTATATCCGATTTATTACTTTTCGCTGGAGCATCTTGATTTAACAAGGCAATCCGTCGTTGACATACATTTTAGGGCTCGTATAGATCCTGGTGGTGTTAATTATAGAGCGGTTGCTGTCATTCTCAGCGACAAATCAATGTTGTTAGAAGGTGTTGGTGGACGAATGAGACTTATTGATGCACCAGTAGAAAATCTATGATTGAAAATCCTTCGGATTTTTTCAAAAATATGTAAATGAAACTTGAAGAGTTTTTAATTAGATCAATTGAAAGCATAAATGTGTTTTACAATAAAATGACATATAGTGTTGTTAGTGTCAAGCTGACTGATGGTCAGGTCAAGAAATTGCGATCAAAATCCGCTAAAGAATGTGGAACAACAATAACGTTAAAACCAGCGCAGATGTCCGGCGGTACACATAAAATATCACTGACGGATCGTCAAATAAAACATTTCAATGATGCGCTAAAGAAACGGCGAGGGGTTCAAATTGTATTTTCAAAAGCCGCAGTCGCGAACATGATAAAATCAGGTGGTATATTTCCATTGTTAGCTGCAATACCAGCATTGATTGCAGCGGCTGCCCCAGCAGTGGCGAAAGCGGCAGCGTTGGGAGCCGTTGGGACCGCGGCAGGGATGGCGTTGAAAAAGGCAACTGGGAAAGGATATAAAAAAAAGGGACGATCCGTTCACGGATTGGGTCTAAGACTACCAGGAACCCCGTATTCATGGTACAGCGGGAGATCCGTTCACGGATCAGGTCTAAGAATACCAGGAACGGTTTATTAATTCAGAAATCTTCGATTTCCAGCCCAATTGTTGAGGAGTCTATGACTGAGGAACCTATGGTTCCCATGTCCAATTTTGATTTAATTGATGCTGCTAAAACACTAGCGATACAAAACTTCAGAGGGGTTTTTATGAGAGATAAATTACCGAGAAAACCTAAACGCGTCGAAACCGGTATCATCAATCTTGATAACAGCAGCGGATCGGGAACTCACTGGGTTGTATACGCAATCGATCCGCGTGGGATTGTCTATTTTGATTCATATGGGTTAGCTCCGCCAAGCGAGTTTATGCGGTATATAAATTCCTCGATGAAACTCAAAGAGTTTCCGATTTTTTATTCCACGCTGCCAACACAACAATTAAATGATCCACCGATATGCGGCCGTGAAGTATTAAATGTCCTCGCGGAGATTTCATCGTCACAGAAACCACCTCATCTGGTTGTAAATAAATACACGAGTGGGAAATTACAAGGTAATTTTAGAGAATCAATAAATTGAAAATACTAGAGTCTTTACAATGATGATTAATATTTGGGGACAGTCTATGTCAATGTCGGAACCCACCGCGAAAACATCTGCGGGTTCTATCGAGGATGTAAAAAAAATAATTAAAAATGAAATCGCTGAGACGTTAAATTTAGTAAATGTTGACCCGAACGAAATAGTTGTATTTCAAGACAAACAGGGTAAATTGAAAAGCAGTGATGTGTCATTGGATGACATTTTGATACGGCAGCGCGATGCCGCTGAAAACTCTATTGCGCTGTATTCCAAGGGTGGACAACTTAAACCAGGCGCACTTGTGTCTACGATCACCGACGCGATTGCCACCCACGACAACAAGATTACCACCCACGGCAACGAGATTGCTACCAACGAACGTGAGCTGAATGATCTTATACGAGGTTATAATAGTTTTCGCAAAAATGTCGTACATAAATTCTTTGGAACCCCGCTTGTGGTTGGCATGACTCTAGCTGAAATTAAAGACTTGTTGAATTCATTCTTCGCTAACAAGGAAGCTGGAAGGATGATGACTGATTCAGAAATCAAGGCAAATTATCTCGAGATTTTTAAACTAAGCGAAGATTTTGAGAAGGTACAAAAACTCACAAACGACGTAGTTAGTAAGTTTTTTGGATCCCCACCTGTGGCAGACCCGCCGCCCTTCCAACATTAAAATACGTGTTGCGGCTCCTAGATTGAAATTAGCATCGTTGTTTATAATCATATCCTCGGCATCAATATTAGCGGTGCCAGCATTATTCTTTGGTCGTCTTACAACAAATTGATTTCCTCCAGCGGTATTTTTTATATCCTTTGCAAACATCATAGAAGGTCCTGCTGATCTTGTATAATCGTCAGAGTATCTCGCTTACCCGATTATTGTTGTAGCCACATCAACATCACGATCTATGGACTCAATTTCTTTTCCATCAATGAGATATCTAGCACTCTCAAATAGCGCCATGATACCATTATTGACAAAACCGACTTGAGTACCAGCTGGATACGGTGCTGGTACAGCAGGAGTATCAGCAGCTGTTACAATTTCTCCTTCTACTTCAATAAACGCTTGAGCGGGTAGAAAGTATTTACTGGTATCATGAACTTGAAGTTCAATTCGCGATCGACTGTTTGGGTCTATTGCATGATAGGCGTATTATTGATAATCGCGTACAGTATCATCCTTGCCAACTGGGGCGTCTATATCAAATGCTGGATCACGTGACTGTTTGAACATTTTATTCTATTTATCAAAGTCTAAATCGCGATTTTCATTGACCTAGTTTTTTAAAGCCACTTCCCGCTATCATATTTGGGTCGGGGGTTAAAGCCATCGACGCTAGTTTTTCATCTACTGCGTTATTTATAATTTTACTAACACTTGCAGGCATTTCTGCTGTAGACGGTAACGGTTTCTTTTTTCGTGATTTTACTAATGATGTTATTTTATTCTTCGCGGCTGAAAACGCTTTTCCGGCAAGATCTCCAACAGCACCAATACCCTTATCACGAATAACATCAATGGCTTTCATTGATAATTGTTTAGCTAACGGCATCACTTTTGGGGCCATTCTTGAAAAGAATCCTAAAATGGTATTGCCTAAACCATCTCCATAGTATGCTCTATAAACTGGAAACCGTGAATTAACTACATAGACGGGGGTTGGTTTATCATGATTGTAGTGTATGATCATTATTATAAAAAAAACACTAGTGTTTTCAATTGTTATTTATCTAATCAATTTAATCAATGTGATACCCATTTGCTAACTCGTCAATGAAATCTCGATATGTTTTGATATCCATGATACCACCTTGAAATAACCGTCTACAGATATCAGCTGCTTCATTAATTATTCCCGGTGAATTATTTCCAGCTCGGAATCCTCCGATTAAAACATCTAATCGTGATATATCATTGATAACACTATCAGGACAGGTCCCACTGGACAACCCTTTCCCGCTATAACCAGTTGCTTCATCCAGTTCTTCTAAATCGTTTCTTGTAAATCATCATCATCATCATCATCATCAGGTGGTAGTTTTTTAGGAGAGAAAGATATTTTCTTTGCAGGCTGCTGTCGCTTTCTTTGCAATCTTGGCGTGTTTTGTTGTTGTTTAAACTCTTCGTATTGATTATAAACGTTATCCACCATCTTGATATATTTGATGTATGATGCACTATCTGTCTTAATTTGACTTGTTTTAGTTTTGATTTTATAAAATATATCAGCCCAATGAGTGAAATTCTTAACAAACTTATGATGTTCTGGTTTCAACATTTTTTTTTCTGTTTTCATAAGTCGCAACAACAAGCGCAGGAATTTCTGTTGGATCAGTCCCATCAATTGCTGCTAACCCTTCCTCGTTAAATCTCACGCGTAAATCATCTACTGTTCTTTTTGATTCCATTTGTTTTGTTTGTTCAGTTTTCGCTAACAGGGGGAGAAGGGTCTTTCCTTGTTCAGAGATTGTTGACACTACCTCCTTCGTTGCTGTGGTTACTGGATTAAACAGCTCTTCAGACCCCAAAGCAAAATCAGTTTGTAAACTCTGTCGTTGTTGCAGTTTATTCCTTACAGAGTCACGAATTGGTACAAATTTCTTAACTGCATCTAATCGTTCACGAGCCAAACAATTTTTCAATCCGACCTAACACCATCTTGCAACTATTTTTTTTTGACGTCGGATGATTTTTGACACGATCATGGGAGTTTCATTTTGTTATTTTAACAGCTCTATCAGGTTTGTGGAAAGTATCAAAATTGTATATAAAATAAATAATACTGATAGTTTCCACACTTTTTTGACGTCGGATGATTTTTAAAACCACCATGGAAATGTTATTTGATTGTTTTAACGGCTCTATCATTGATGGGGAAAGTATCATAATTGTATATAAAAAAAATAATACTGATAGTTTCCCCACTTTTCCATTGATCATATCGACAGAACCATCCATCGATTTTTTATTCAGTGTGTGTGAAATATTCTTTATTCAGTGTGTGTGAAATATTTTTTATTCACTGATTTTAACACGGTCATGGACGTGTTTTAACGGCTCTATCAGGTTTGTGGAAAGTATCAAAATTGTATATAAAATAAATAATACTGATAGTTTCCACACTTTTCCATTGATCGTCCATCGATTTTTGACACCCTCTTGAGGGTCGGCTAAAAAAATGATATGGTCGGGCAATCAAAAAATGATTAATGGTCGGGCAATGAAAAAATGATTAATGGTCGGTCAATCAAAATTGTTCATTTTCCTGAATAAACGCCCGTAGGTTTTTAATTTTAGAGTTGACTTCTTTTTTCAATTCGTATTCGTTACCTAATTCTTTTCGTATTCGTTCTACGATAGCATACAACGGAACAAACACACTGATGTCACTGGAAAATGCAAGAGAGTCTCTAATAGAATTCTGAATTTTTTTGATGAGTGCATATTTCTTGGGTAGCATATACTTGTTAGTGTTAACCCCGTATACTATATCCAGAAAATCCGACTTGATTTGATCAGGATTTAACCCATCTGCTAGTTTTATATCATGACTTTTCAATTTTAAAATTTCAGCTATGATGCTATTCATGTTTTCAGAATTCATTATTTTATAACAATGACATATCTCTAATTGAAAAACATGACGCATTAGACATAACTAAATTGAACTTTTTGTCCTGTCTCTTTTGAAATGGCAGATCGACAAACCCCCTCTGCAACGAATCGTACTGAGGCTCTACAAATATTGAAATACTTGCCGGCTTCATATATTGATTTAAATATTTTCTCTTCGTTAGTTGTTGTATTAAAAAATTGTACTGGTCTCGTTTTTTTTGAACAAGTGCCAGTCCTTCCTCATTTGGAGTTCTCACTCTGTGTGATAGCTTGCAGATTTGATAAAGAATTGTTCCTTGGATTAGAATCCTTGTGATCGATAACAAAACCATCTTTGATCAATCCATTAAAACATTCAAATACGAAACGATGATTGTAATATTTCTTCTTTCCAACAGTAAACATCAAATACCCCATACCATTATCCCTCCCAACTGGGTTCTTCAGTCTACAGTGTCTTAAAACACCATCACTGGATGCTTCATAATTTGTACTCACAGGATGCTGTCTGAATTCTTGGGTCATTCGTATACTATACTATTTGTCTAATTCAATGACTGATCCATTTGCAGTGAATCATTATACATAAATTTTTCATTTAAACACTTGTTTTTAGTATAGCATGAGGGAGTTAAGGAGAGTGCCTTCGAAAAATGCTAAATTCAATACTGATAAGGAGTTTAAGAGATTATTGAAAATTAATCCTAAATTTAATATCGATAAACCCAAAAACGTCCAATAGACGGAAACATGAAGGAGTTTAAGAGATTATTGAAAATTAATCTCGATAGACCCGAAAAACGTAACAAACGTCCAAGAAACGGAAACAAAATTAATCTCAAACGTCCAAGAGAGGGAAACATGAAGAAGTTTAAGAGATTATTGAAAATTAATCCTAAATTTAATCTCGATACACCCAAAAAACGTAACAAACGTCGAAGAAACGGAAACATGAAGGAGTTTAAGAGATTATTGAAAATTAATCCTAGATTTAATCGCGATAGACCAAAAAAACGTTTAATAGACAGAAACATGAAGGAGTTTAAGAGATTATTGAAAATTAATCCTAGATTCAATCGCGATAGACCCAAAAAACGTAACAAGAAATTACCCTGGAAAGATGCTCAATTCAATCTTGATATAGTTTCTAATACACTCAAGTATACAATTCTTGATAAAGTCATGATTAGTAAAATCAGAGACTGTTTTAATGAATTCAAGCGTGATGGAGCATCTTATTGTTGGTCAACATTTCGAATTGATGGTGTTGTTGACGCTACCATGAAATATGAAAAAGCAGCAGTGATAATTTCACGTCTTGGGGAAGAAAGAAATATTTTTCGAATAAAATTCCTTATCCGTGAGGATGGAAAATTGATCATTAGGGATAAATTTGAACCCAATCTCAAGGGCAAAAAACTATCACCGTGAATCAAGATTCCAAACCAGGAATTTTGACCGGAATTGATAAACCATACTACGAAAGATCTTATCCTGTCACAGCAGTTGTTTACCGGATATATCAGCTCAATGAAAAACCTGATATTGCAAAACTAGCACCCATGAAATATTCGACAAGGCTCAATTGTGTAGCAGAACGAATAATGGAACACTTCACAAATGCGTCCCGGGGGAATAAACTAACTGATCTAAGACGAAAAAAATAACCGAATGGGAATTAACGGTAAAAGAGAATGGGGCAACAATTCAAGATATAACCAAATTAGAAAAATCATTAAGATTTCCAATATCAGTAAGGACAATCACCGGAGAAGTATTATACGAATCGAAATATAAATCACAGGGAGCTCCAATTGAAATTATTGATCATAACGAACACGCGTGGTCATCTGCAGTAACAATATTCCCACGGGATAGAACCGTAAAATATATCCCCCAAATTGGAGAGCTTTTTTCAGAGCAGGAATTATTTGATGCTATTTACCATTTGAGTAAAAACGATCCTGTGTCAATGTGGCTATTTCATAGTACTTCAGACGAGGAATGTAGATTTGATCAGTTTGTAAGACCCAACGGAGAATTGTACCGTACTGAAGAACTGCATAATCAAATGAAACAACTAGCTAGTGAGTTTTCTCCAGAGAGTTCTCTGGGGGAAGACAACGATCAATTATTAGCAAACTGTTTTACAGTACCATCAATTGCAGCACATTTTGCGAGAAAGAAAAACGCGTGGAAACCAACAAGAAGTGAGTTTTTATCAGATGTCAGATTGTCCTGTCTTGAATACGGCCATGGAGGGTCATGGAATACAAAATACACCGCTGAAACCGTTATTTCCGTTGATATGATTGAATGTTATCCAGGAAGTTTTCTTGGGTATGGAGAATGCGAGAAATATTTTAAACGATTTGGACACCCCACACACGAAATGACCCGTGTTGCTATTAATGGACCACTGCCTGATTTTGATTTAACAGGATTCGCTTGTGTAGTATCATTTGAAATGGCTACAGGACTTCATCCGTGTAGTTATCTTTGGACTGGTAAACACATGTCTGAAAAACACTGGATGCCAATAGTGGTATTACGGTATATGCTTGATTGTAAGATGTTAAAATCATTAATTGTCAGTGAAGCAATTATATCCTATCGAGCACAGAAATCAGTCTGGTTACCACAACCCGATCTAGAAAAAATAATTAGCGAACAGCGAAAACTGTTTCCTGATTTTAATGAACAACAAATCATGGATTGGTCCAAACAGTTATTTGAAATCAGAAACAATGAAGCAAAAGATCTTGGACGAAGAATAATCGGTAAATTCACTCAGGGTGGTAAATTCGATAATACAAGATATTCTTCACGGTTGATTATAGACAATGCTGAATACGATTTTATAATCGCGGATCTAACGAATAAAGGCCTATATGTTAATGGTAAAGACGCATTTCTGTCCGATGGAACCAAATTTGGTACAATTGTTACTTACAATGATGGATACAAACCGCAGTACACACATTTGAGAGCTTCTATGCTTGGTTATGCTTCTATTAATTTATTTTCAATGATCAATAAATTTCCTAACACCGCAGTTAGAGTTGCCACTGATTCATTTTACATAAATAGCAAAATGACTGATTTTAAGGCTACTGGCAACGAGAATTGGGGGTCATGGAGAATTAAGAAGGAAATGCTTCATGATTATATTCAATTAGCAGATGTTACCATTGAAAATAATTATTTAGAAAGCAATAAGTGTTCAGAATTTTCTAATGCGCCACCGATTTCTGATCCAATATGCCGGTATAAAACAGTTCATTTAAACGGCTGTGGTGGGTCAGGAAAAACAACTCGAGCAATTGAGTTATTTCGTGTTTCCAATCCAAACATGATTGTGCTAACACCAACTCACAGACTTGCAAGAGAAATGATACAGAGTGGGGTAAATGCCTGTACCTATCGCAGTTTTTTCTGATGGAAGGGAGATAAATAGACTCCTGAGCGTATGGGAGAGAAGTTTATTCCTGAAATCATCATTTGGGATGAAATAGACACAGTGTCAGAAGATGCATTAAAAATATTGAGTGGTTGTTATTGAAAAATACAAAAGTCGTCATGTGCGGTGATCACGGCCAACCACCACCATTTGTCGGTGCATTCCCACATGAATGGCTAAAGGGTTTTGTAGACTATTATGAAGAAATTGATACCGATCATAGATCACTTGATAATGAATTAAAAGAATTTAAGAAACTAATTAGATTACAACCGGATAGAATCCAGTGTGAAATAGCCCGTGAAATAATTTCGGAAACTCCAATGAATGAGTTTTGGGAAGCATGGAGACCAAATGATTTGATCATTGCAAGTAGAAAAATAGTCAGGGACACACTTCAGATGAAATTATCAACACTTCCAGTGCCTCTTTGTTATAGGCCATCGGATACACAAAAACAGAACATTGAAGTTGATATTCCAGGAAAAAGTGAAAAACAGAATTTAGTATTAAATGATATTGTGCTGGTTGATATCAATGTCGTTGAAGCTGCATTGCGTGCTAATAAATCCCTATGGACGCTAGGATACGCAGCAACAATACATTCTTCACAGGGATTGACTATATCGGATACAATTGTTTGGATGGTAGATAATCGCATAGAATGGTCGAATTTAGTCTATCTCGCAGTGTCTAGAGTACGAAAAATAAATCAACTTCGAAGAATTGTCTTCGATGATGAAATCATTGATGACGATAATGACACCACAATGGATGATATTGATGTTAAAATGATTGATAAAAAACTCTCCGGTTACAAACAACAAGACAAAACAAAACAGCGAGAATTTGATATTGATGCTGAATTAATAATCACTTTGAAAAAACAACAGAATAATCACTGCGCAAGTTGCAATTGTATAATGCGTTGGCAGTATTCGGATAAAGATCCTCGCCAATTCACCGTAGAGAGAAAAAATAACAATCTCGGTCATGTCAGAAATAATGTGATGTTGACTTGTCTTGAGTGCAATAGACGCAACTGCGCTAGTTAAGACCATGGGGTGGCAATTGAGTATCGTCATGAATCACTTGTAATTGTTGTCTAGTAAAACCCCGCTGAGGGGCAGTTAAATCCAGTTTATAGACTGGAGGTCTACCCGTAGATCGTGTTACCCTAGATATCGTGTGTGCAGTAACACTCCAAACAGGATCAGTAGCCCTTTTTCTGCCACCCTCAAGCTCTCCTGGTTCGTATAAGTACCTCACAATGACATTACTACCAAGAATTGGTTCTTTGAAATCTTTTTGAATTTCCATTTCAGGTATTGACTTCTTTTTAATCGCGTTGATAGGTTTCATGTTGATTGTTCTAGTAATCTCGTTATTCAGTGCAGTAACCACATATGGTAATCTTTTAACCCATTCACGGGATCTTTTTCTTGGATGAATTCTTTGCGTATTGATATCCAAATAACCGCTCAGCAATCGTCCGATTAAATCTTTCTACAATTGCCTGATCACGATGTAGCGCAGTATGCCCCCGTCTGATGGTGACATTGTGATATTTCATTGTAGATAACACTGCACCCTGAAATTCCTTGCCAGGATCAATTTGTAATAGATTTGGCCAGTGCAGAGGGCCCCTTCGATAAATCTTTTCAAATGCAGAAGCTACTTCAGTGGCCGATTTTGTTTTTAACGTTTCTGCTTCTTTGTATCGACTTGCAATATCAACTACGGTTAATGCGTACTTGTAACCGTGGTCATGTGGCAAAAATAATAGATCAGCATGATGAACTTCATTAGGAAAGGTCACATCAAAATGCGAGACATTAATTTGTTTAGGCGGTGGTAGATAAATTTGCCATAGTGCCTGTTTGGATAACCAATGAGCCGCAGTGGTTTTTTTCACTTTTGCAGCGCTAGCGAGTTTATGGATTGCTGATTTACCCCTCCAGTATCCTCTTGGGGAATAATAAAAAGATTCCATGTTGTTATTAATTACCAGCACCTAAAATCAATTTGTTTTTCATTGCCGATTTGATCAAAAAGGAAGCCAATTTTTCTTTGAAGGATTTATCAGGAATAGCATTTAACGCATGAATTAATTTCACATCTGCTAGATGCCTGTGCTGCAGATTACTGCTTTTATAAGATACATCATGAAGGTGACAGGCCTTATCAATGGTTCTTCACCGGGGTTGGGTTGGTTATGATTATTGAGTCTGATATCTAATCGTGTTCCGGGGCCACAGTAGCTATATCCTGGAAGGTGTTTTTTTCCAGAGTATTTTGCCCATGGGGTTCCAGGGAATTTTGCTAATTTGGCAGCGATATCACCTCCTCGTTTTGTTTTAAAGGTCACTTGGGTTTAGAAACAAATCTAAATTTCTTCGTACTACATTGTACGCATTTACCAGAAAGCGCTGATCGGTTATTTTTTGTTGTAATCGTCGTCAAGTCATCTGTGCCAGTACGTTTTTTACACTTCACAGAATATAGATCCATAATTTATGTATAGAGATATGAATATAATTGATTTTTCAGCGACTAAAACAAGAGAACCAGTTAAGCATCATGCAGCGCTACCAAACTCTATCCGCGCAATTATAATCGGGCCATCTGGATCCGGCAAGACGCAATTGTTGCTCAATGTAATAATGAGATGGATGAAGTGGGATAAGTTGTATTTAATTGCCCCTAGCGTAGATGACCAACGATGCTATGAAGTGCTAAAATATTTTAATGAAAACGCTTCAAAGATTGCCGGCGAGGATATTATTGAATTTATAACCGATATTGACGAGGCACCATCAGTAGAAGACCTCGATGGAAGTATCAACAATTTAGTTGTATACGACGATGTAATGTTAGATAAACAAAAAAACCCAGTTAGAATATTTTCCCGAGGCAGGCACAAAAACACTGATGTGATATATGTCACTCAACAATACACTCAGATTCCAAAAGTGATCAGAGATAACTGTACTATTCTTGCTGTATTCAACGGCGTTGATACACATACGCTACGAAATATTTGGCAGACATGGTGCTCCGATATGGATTTCAATCAATTTAGAAATTTCTTTAGTCATGCTCAGTCTGCCCCACACGGATTTATAACAATAAATTTACATGACCCTCGAACACGATATCGTATCGGACTTGATAAAATATTCGGTTGAACACGAATGGAGATTGATTTCTTTGACTGATTTCATTGATTTCATTGATTTTTTGCCTGATTTCATTGTTTTAAGCCTGATTTCATTGAAAATGTTGTCCGGCTCGCCCCCTCTTCCTTCCTTTTTTTTTGGACTGATTTCATTATTATTTTTTGCCTGATTTCATTGATTTTTTTTGCCTGATTTCATTGATTTTTGATTTGATCCTAATCCATGAAAACTTGTTTAAAAACGCTATCCGATTTACCATACCTTGGCCGTAGAAGCCTTAATACATTGAAAACTTGTTTAAAAATGTTGTCTGATTCACCCCCTCTGCTGCTTCATTTGATGTCTTTGAAATTCTCTTAAAAGTTACAATTAGCTGTTCAGTGACTGTAGTAAAGATGTTTAAACACCGATGTTCTTTAGTCATTTAAAAAGGTACGTGTCATTCTCCTTCAGCAATAGCTTTAATTATTAATTCTTGGAACGTTTATTCAAATCTTTGATTTAGGATATTTTAAAACTTTTAATTTATGTATTGTGACAACGTGCTGTTTTCAGTTAAACTTTATTTCTCATAACTTCTTACCCTCATTTTTATATAATCATTTCGTACTTACCATGGAATCTTGTCAAGAAGATCAAGTTGCACTGTATGGCTTACTCGAAGTATGATGTATGCATGTATCAAAAGCGTAATTGTAACCTGTTCCTTATTCGTACAGTAGTGTTTAGACCATCTTGATGTGAGAGTTCATGCGACGTATTTGAAATTTGCCATCAATACAACAAAACTGGAAAAAGTATGCTCAATATAATCATGTACTTCTTTTAGTAAATATATCCTATCGCTCACATTCAGTCCTAAAATTGTAACGAATGTACCCGCATCACATGGGCTATTTCAATAAAATCGTTGTAATGGAAGAAAATAGGAGAAAATCGACACAATGTATAATGAAATTGTTTTTAATTTGGGTATGATTTTTGTCTTCTATATAAATATCTTTATTTTAATGGCTTGTGCTTGTTGTTGTGTTTATCTGTATTAATTGTGTATTGCTATACCTATTGCTATGTTGATTTGTGTCTACTTTGATATTTCTCAAGTCAAAATATTAAACGAATATACATAGCCAGCTTCCAGATGCATATACTATTTTACCACATCTCATCTCTCAAGTAATGATATAGTTCTCCACTAACATTATCACAGCCATTAAACTCAGATTTTATGAGGTTGATAACGTTAGAGTAGAATATGTGTTAATGTCGTTAGTTCCACAATGCATAATAAAACATATTTCGTATCAAGCATTAAGCACACACACTATAATATACGTCTTGCGCTACCGATAGTATAATTAATTTATCTTAGAAATAATAAAGGTTGGTATATAATGTTTGGGAGAAAACATAGTTGAAAGTAACTGTAATTATTCGCATTGTATACGAAAAGAAAACCTAGATAACCCTTTGAAATCTTATTATTTATCAAAATTATGGATATATTGCACGTTTCGAATTAAATGTACTGTCTCACATTTTCATATACTGGACTAATGCGAATTTAAAGGTGCATACGATTATTAAAGAAGCTTTTCTGTTCAAAGTTAAATGTAGGATTTATAGTTTCCTTTGTATATATGCAATTTAATTTCTTCTTCTTTTTTAAGAGTTTATATCATAAAAATATTATTTGAGATAAACGTACATTAACTTTGATCTTGCCCATTGGCTTAAGTGTCCATGGAATTTAATATTGAAAATGGCACAAATGACCATTTCGTTTGGTCCTGTTCGTTAGGATATGTGTTTATGGAGATTGGCCTTGTCCTTTTGGACATGATGTCCATTTTGTTTGACCTGTACTTTAAGTCAAATGCCGACTTAGTTTATCCTTGTGCTTTTTGACAAAGTACCCCAAAAGGTCGTCTTTGCCTTTCTGACACTACCTTTTGGACATAGAAAATAAAAGGATTGTGTCAACTGACTGTAGTTTTAACTTATCAAATCAAATATACGGCTAATGAATTAATGTTTTTTTTGAATAATTATCTTCACAATCGTTATAATAATCATAACCAACTTATCAACTTATTATTATTATTAGTAGTAGTAGTGGTTGTAATAATGGTAGTAGTAGTGTTCTTTGCAAGACTATTAGTACCATTGGTCATGTGTGAGATTTCATGTTTCAATACAAAATCATTGACATATATAAATCACGTTTTATTAATACGTAAGATGGAACATATGATTTTTAACACAATATACGCCTGACGTGATTACGCAAATTTGAGTTGACTTCCCATGTTATTCAGCGTTGATAAGGACCATCTATGTTCTGATTTGAATTATAACGTTTAACATTATCATCGTCATTCCATCAGGCCAATAGAGTGTCTTCGATGACTCGGTTGAATGTAAATACCAACTTTTGGGGTGTTGCAACACACAATCCCTTCCGGTATGTCTGAAGAAAGGAGGAATATATATATATGATGAAGCTTAGGACTATTAATATATTAACCAATACGATCAGACTCATTACAATGTTCAAGCATGAACGCAGATAGATAGATACACAGATAGTTTGATTGATAGATATATATATAGACAGATAGATAGATATATAGATAGATAAAATCAGTCAGTCATACATACATACATACATACATACATACATACATACATACATACATACATACATACATACATACATACATACATGCATGCATGCATGCATGCATGCATGCATGCATGCATGCATGCATGCATGCATGCATACATACATACATACATACATACATGCATCGATACATACATACATACATACATACATACATACATACATACATACATACATACATACATACATACATACATACATACATACATACATACATACATACATACATACATACATACATACATACAAACATAAACACACACACACACACAAACACACACACATACATACATACATACATACATACATACATACATACATACATACATACATACATACATACATACATACATACATACATGCATCAATAGATACATACATAGATAGTACATACATACATACATACATACATACATACATACATACATACATACATACATACATACATACATACATACATACATACATACATACGCACGCACGCACGCACGCACGCACGCACGCACGCACGCACGCACACACACACACACACACACACACACACACACACACACACACACACACACACACATACATACATACATACATACATACATACATACATACATACATACATACATACATTTTCTTACCTATATCTGCATTTATCGAAATGTATAGTAATTTAATTGTTTGGTTGTCAGTTTCATTGTTCAAAACTATGTTCGTTACATGATATTGTGACGTAAATCTATTCACATTAGAATATATTTTTCTAGTATATCGTTTCAACAAAATGATTTTTTGGTAAGCAAATTTGTTAGCGGTGATCCTGACATTGATTCACACATACATCTTACCTTATTATCGCCACATATGGTTCCAGTAGCTGCAGGTATAACTACATTGTCACTTATTCTGGTCACTGGATCCGTGCAAGTCATTGACGAACAGATACGATCAAGCGTTTCCTTTAACACAAATAATAGGAAATGGTTATATCTTGAGATATTTGAGATTACTTAAAAAGTAGGTTTAATATTTGCGTGTTAAAAACTAAAACTAACAAACATGAGTACAATTATCCTATTGTGTCTGACCAGATACAATTTGTGCGGAGACGATCGTAAAGTAAATTTAGAGACAACGTTTCACTTTATATTCATTATAAACACAACTAGCGGCAACGGACTTTAAAGGCCTAGAATTTCCAACATATTCCCAATATGATAAATTATATAATAACGGAATGAACATAAGTTAATAGATAACAAATCCCGAAACACAAAGTGTCCTATGTTAATATGATTAAATGACAAATATTAATAATGCACCGAATTTGCAGTGGTTAGGTATATGTCTTGCAAATATCTACAACATTTACACTAGTAAATTTCAATGAATTGTATCATTCGATCATCTGCAATATAAATTACTTTTTGTGGATTAATATCACAAAAACTCTAATTGGTATACTCTACAACGTTCGGTTTTCTTCGTCGTTTATACCTTTTTGTAGTTTGCTAAAGCAGCGAATGTGAACTATTTGTTTTGTTGGCTTTTTATCATTTTAATGTTCTCGAAGTTATTCTGTGGCGTGGAGACCTAGATGTATATCAGTTGTCGAAACGTGTTGCAAAATATATCTTTGTATTTTATTTGTACAGGTATCTATGTCCAATATACAATATGTTTCCAATTGAAGAATGATCAATGTATGTTACAATCCATATGAATATATCAAATTTCTAAATCTATTGGAGCCTTTAACTGAGTTTTATGATATGGTGAAGATGCACTGCTTCATAGCGTTTTGCTTTCAGCCCGATATTTATTATGTTTTTATCAATGTAAAAAAAGATTAAAAAAACAACAAACATATCCTAGATATTATTATATTGTTTTGTCTTATATGTTCTAATCTAAAGAGTAAATGAAGTAATGAGTACGTGGATATGTGCAATAATGAAATGGTAATGATGTGGTGTTATTCGTTAGGCAGTAAAAGTCAAAACTTCCAAACTGAGTTTAAAAGTTACTTTCAGTTAGGTCAAAAGTGTCGATTTTCAAACGTCTTGGAATCATAATGTAAAAAAAAAAACATTTACATCACAAAAACTCATCTCAAATATATTATTTATCACTAATTTGTGATACATTCAAGTTAATTAGTTTTACTGAACACCTCCATACACGATTCAGCCTTGTTGAAGGCACAATATCGTTCCAGTTAAAAAAATCCTGCCATTGTAAAATAACGTTTAAAACAAAGTTATTGTGTAACATCAGATAATTACACAATGCACAAATGTAACTAGCCTTTTTATATGTTGTAAAGCAAAATGCAAAATGTTTACATATCTTGTTCTGTCATCCAGTCTGTACATACCCGACTCATATGAGATCCATGACCATTAAGAAGGTCACATTGGTTATCTGCGTCGAATCGCTGCCCAGTCGGTATTCTCAGTATTGCTTCAAATGCGTCGATTGTATCCTGTTGGTGGACAAATTCGGTTTTCACACACTGTCTGAAATTTGAAATATTATATATATATATATATATATATATATATATATATATATATATATATATATATATATATATATATATATATATATATATATATATATATATATATATATATATATATACTTTTCAGCTTCTAGCGCCCTCCTCTTAATAGAAGGAACCAAGCTGACTGAATAAATCATAATGGAGCAGTTTCTGAATCTACTGGAGTTTGGAAATTGCACAGATGGCAAACTGATTATTCTAGGCGATTTCATCCTTCACTTTGACTCTCCCGGAAACCCATACACACCAAAACGTCTAGATTCAATTCATGTGTTCAACTTTAAATGGTCAGTTAATCAACCCAATCATAAATATGGTCACCTTTTAGTCTGGATATTTCCAATCCTAGATGATAATTTAATACTTTCCACACTTGAAAGCTTACATTTGATCAGATCACTTCTGCATTATATGCCATTGGGATGAATCAGTCTTTAAACTTCGACCTTTATCTGCTACTAGGATAAACCTCTGTATTATGATAAAAAGAATCAAACTAATGCATGACATCCAAGCGAACCTAAAAACTTGCTCATGTCCTACAGGATAACAACACGATACTTGAGCGCGTTCATTACTTGCAAAACATGTCAGAGCCACCAAATTCAAAAGTGTTCTCCGTTGAATAGCAATGTTAGATACTATCTTCACGTTGCTAAAGGAGACGCCAATAAGAATAACGTTACAAACTTAGTCCATTTAGGCAAAGTATAACACAGCAATACTAATGTCACGGATAGTTCCAGTTTCAAAGAGCTCTTCAAGATAACCAACATACCATTGTCAAAGAAAAAATATACACCTCCTCCAACCATCGTTTCTCCCAAACACCGTCCGGACCTATTTGCAAATTGTTTCCTTGACAAGAAACAAACCTTTTAGAGACAAACTTGAAAACACAATTTCAATTAACCCGGCGTCACGATACAGTTGCGAAACATAATTTTAGCGACAACGGATAGCAGCATTTGAACCTATTTATATCGATATAGAACGGACAATCGTGATTAACATAGAAACATTGGTCTAATTCAAGTCCATCAGCGCCGCTGTTTGAGTTCTTGGATCAAATAGTGCCTTCACTAACTGTGTTATTAAAATATCTTATCAAGAAACTACAAATCGACCCTTTCATATCAATAATCGTTGAAAAAGTTGTTATAACCCAAAGCGCGCCTCATCTGAATTCAGTCCTTTAGGCAATGTACAGTCTGCATATTGTCCTTGCCACATTTCTGATACATCACTTCTCAATGTAGCTAATGCCATTCTATATACGTTTGATTGTGGAAAGATTGCAATCGACATCCTCTTTGTTTTGTCTGGAACATTTGACACAATATAACATGATATATTACGTTACTGTCTCCAATATGTATTTGACATTCACTATATAGACTGACAGCGGTTCAAGTCCAACTTAGTCAACAAGACACAAATTGTACATTGCATACACTCCAGCCCAGTTGAGCTATGTGATCAGTGATCAGTTACTTTACATGGTGTCTCTATTATATACATTCAGCCGCTCTCAAGTATCATAAATCATCATTAGGTGTCTCAATTGCACGATGATGACACCATCATATACATGTCTAGCCACGCAACTAGGATATTACTACCATGCAAGGAAAATAGAGGTGCATGTATGATGACAAATCATGAATGACATCTAACATGCTGCAGATAAATGATGGTGAAACTGAGACCATTCTGATGACAATACAAATACATTCTCATCACATCCTTTACCTCAAAAAATATATATCAGCACAACCAGCATATATTCACACAATCATTACGACACGTATGTATTACTTAGGAAAGTACTGTCAATTTGCCCCAACACGTCACGAACATATGCATGGCTGCAAATATTGAGCTGCGAGTCTTCGGTTTCATTCGCAGATATCTTTCAGTTGATTCAACTTGTTGAGTTCCTTAGTACGTTCAACACAGGAGTATTGTAACTCAATTATGTCTGGTTCAACACAATATCTGCTCCAAAATTTTCACAACGATCAAAACACAGCTGCTCAGAGCATCAGGGTACCACGATCAGAGCACACCCCGCCGTTGCTTAGTATTCGTCGCTTGACATCCATTCAATTATATTCAAACATAAAATGTACTCTCTTTGATATATTTAACTTACGGACTTCAGTCGAAGATAACTATAAGGCCTCACAATGTGTCACAAACCAGCAAGATACCTACACTCCTCTTCTGCCAATCGCATATTAAATATTGCAAATATAAACCGACGACATTATTTTCCACAGCAAGGCAAATCAACTTGACTCGAATTGCAATTTAAGTTAAATACAACAAGTGTGACCCCAGTCAAAAGGGGTCTCAATCATTTTTCCTACTGAAAGAAAAACTTATAAACTTATTAATTTGTCCCAATATATATATATAGTCAATGTTACGTGTCAACTAGTGAGATTTAAACCTGGCTGGTGTTCAACGGAATTGATGTGAACAGCTATGTTCCTCCTCTTTAATTAGATCCCAATCAAAGATCATAAGATAAGAATGCACATTTTTAAATGTGTATATTTTGGTACACACTATACATACTTATTCACAAGTGTTTTCTTGAAGTCTTCCACGGCGCATCGTGAGAATAGCCAGGGATTCAATGTGTATTTCTTGTTTTTGTAGAATTTCGGCTTCTGATCTGACATTATTAATTTAGCTTCAGCTCTGCAACCGTGTTCTCTGAAATAGCTATCATGTAATGCTCCAAGACTGCAAATAATAAAAAGGATGTATATAAACCATATTCAGTGCAGGTAAATAACACATAAACGTACAATTTATGGTGACACGTATCTTTACAATAATGTACTTTTGAAATGTCAAGAATAGAGTGAGTGAAATAGCATGTGTTGTTTTGTTTTCTCGGTACCATCCTCTCATACATCTTGCATTTGAGGAGATTGAAACTAAGCGAAGTAAATATCAAACTAAGATAGACACCATAAAAGAGAATTCCCAATAAGTATTCTGATCTAGTATTACATAATCTTTCTGAACAAAGAAAAGTTTTCTTGAATTGCACGTGCTGCCAAAAATCAGAACATTAATTTCTACCATTGCATCCATATATCAATGTTTCTCTTTCTTACTGTCCCTCTATCTCGCTCATTATCTATCTATCTATCTATCTATCTATCTATCTATCTATCTATCTATCTATCTATCTATCTATCTATCTATCTATCTATCTATCTATCTATCTATCTATCTATCTATCTATCCATCCATCCATCCATCCATCCATCCATCCATCCATCCATCCATCCATCCATCTATCCATCCATCCATCCATCCGTCTATCCATCTATCTATCTATCTATCTATCTATCTATCTATCTATCTATCTATCTATCTATCTATCTATCTATCTATCTATCTATCTATCTATCTATCCCTTTCTCTCTCTTTCTCTCTCACTCTCTTTATATATATATATATATATATATATATATATATATATATATATATATATATATATATATATATATATATATATATATATATACATATATATATATATATTTACCACATGCATGATAATTTTCATGGCGTTTAAAGGGTTGGAATAAAGAAAAAAATATATGAAACTTACTAATCATAAACAACATATCAAAGCTCCAATTATAAATATTAAAAATCGCTGATTTCTTTATAAAATTAAAATGATACAAAATTTCATCAAATCCTTTCTTTTTTTTCTCGTCTCTTTAAAGAAACATAAAACGCAAAACCCTGGTGCGAGTGAGAAAAATATAAATTAGTTTGTTCTGCACGAAAACAATTAATTTGAACGTGTAACATGTAACTTTCCTTCATTTGCATTATCGTACCTAAAAATAGGCAAAATCAATGAAGTTGTAAAGTTTGGGGACTTTCGCTTTTTCGCAATGCATGAAGTATCTGGAACTGTGAAGTTAAAGTTTTATCAAACCGTCAATAAAGAAAGAGGGGGGGGGGGGAGAAGAGACAGATAGACAAAGTGAGACACAGAGAGACAGATTGAGAGAATTTTATAGTCTTTATAAAAGTTAATTAATTAAGTACTTCGTAGAACTGTATATACATTGGCATATCTTAATAACATCTTATTAGTTCAACATTCCGCTTTAAATTATATTATATTTCTATTCGCTAGCGCATAAATGATTGTCGTGTTAGGTTCAGTGAACAAAAAGGCTGACCGTATTTGCAATGCACTACTTTCTTAAAACATTTCATGTATCATGGTTAGATCATGCACGTGTCCAATATTGAAAATTAGGTATGAATACAAATCAAAACAAAAGCAAAAATGAATCTACATATGAACTTGCAGTCCTGATTTAAAAACAAATGAAGGTAAATCTATATTGTATTTCAGACACACTCACCAGGATGTCAGGAGTCAATTTATAGTTAATAAAAATAGTTTTGCTAGGTTGGTGGATCCAGTATAAACATATTGTCACATAATTAGAATAAACAAAAACTTTTAGTATGCTTGAGGTATATTTTGACTCTGTTTGTTGTGCATGCGTGCAGAGCTATCTAGGGTGAGCGTATGCATTTCCAGTCAAGCGACGGAACCGACATATGTCTCGCCGGAAACTACTTGCGGCTTCGAACATTATAATCACGAAATTCCCCGGTATTTTACCCTGAATATTACTCACTGTCCTATGGATATAAACAACATTAATGTATAACCGACACTGGTAACTTTGGATATGTTGAGGAGAGCACACTTGATATTTCTATAGCCGTAGAGGTGAGTGTTAATTTTGTATTTTTTGATATTGTTTACTTCGTTTGTATTCATTTTATATAGTGATTCATTTATTACAACGCAGATTTGAAACGTTGTGAACCGTGAATTTCAAGATGCTATTAAGAGTTTAATGTATTATTATTTTCTCCTTGGGTTGTAATTTTCCATTTGAGTAACCTACGGGTATTTTATTGTTACCTTGATCTTGCAGTAAAACGGCTCCAAACCCAGTTTATGAAGCATGTTACCTTAAAAAAGGGTTTGCTAACATCTGGTAATTTTAATATAGGTGCACTGATTAATTTCTCTTTCGGCGCGCATAAATATATATATTGAGGTGTCCCCCACTCTATTTTATTTGGTTGCACCTTCTTTGTAAAAATCAGAGAAGGGGCAGGAAATGACACCCGTACAAACGATATTTAAGATATATTTTTCTACATTATCACTTTGTCTCTTCATGTAAAACTTCAGCATGTTAGCACGGAATATCTTTAAAATACTGTCTATGTCAGTTTTATAGTCTATGTCAACCTTGACCTCTTTAACTTCGTAGGGACCTTTTCACTCGACTACTAACTTATTTAAGCTAGTAGGAAGAAGCAATAAAATCCGATCTCCTACATGAAAGTTTATATTTCTCACTTGATGGTTATAATTCTTGGCACATCTGTGTCCCGATTTCATTAATCCATCAAGTGCCATCTGGCATGTAGTTTCTAGTTTTTCTCGCTGATATAACACGTACTGGTAGGTAGGTGTTACGTCCTCGTTAGCTACGTCACCTGATCATAATTCTCGTAGTATCCGCATTGGGCCTCGAAATGTTTTCTGTATAACAGTTCAAAGAGAGAAAACCCTAAGCTTTTTTGAGGTACTTCACGGTACGCGAACAGAACCGCGTTCAAATAGAGATCAAATTCTCGCGGACGTTCCGCACACATTTTTCGTAGAATGTCTTTCAGGGTACTATTAAACTTCTCTTCCAGTCCATTCCACATCGCATGGTATGGGGTGGTGTTTAGCTGTATGAGGGACAACAACCTACTGAATTCACCCATGAGGTCAGAGGTGAATTGGGCACCACAATCAGTAAGGATTTCTTCTGGCACCCCTACCCTACTGAAAATGTCAACAAATACATCAGCCACCTTTTCTGTTTCAAAAATTGGTAACGCTACTGATTTGGGATATCTCGTTGCGTAATCCACAAAAGTAAGAAAGATACTTTATTTAAGTAACTGATTGTATTGGTTATACAATATCTACCTGCACTCCTTCAAACGGTGTATTTATTAATGGCATCTGCACTAAAGGCACCCTTGTGACCCTTCTCTTGCACAAGGTTTTCAGACATACGTCACGCGACCTACAGAAACGTGTGATATCGACATTAACACCAGGCCAATATACTTCAGCAACTACTCTGCAGGTGTTCTCCGCCTTACCTAGGTGTCCTGCTAATCTAGACTCATCTGCCACCCGAAGAACCTGAGATCTACATCTATGGGGTGCGACCATTTGCCAATACATCTTACCCTTCGGGGTCATACATTCCCTTTAAATTAGCTCGTTCTCATGCTGCCCCTCCCTTGCAGTGTTTAATTGCGTAGGATTCGATCTTCGCAACAATAGTTTTGATAGATGTGTCACTTTCTTGTTCTCGTGTGAACTCGTGAAGCAAAATTCCAGTAATCTGTTTAGGGACTATTAATGTCTGAAACTCGTTGCTTCCTCATCGGGTTTGAGCATGCGTTTTGACTGCCCGGACCAAAGGTATCTTAACATATGCCATGGTTTGAAAATGGTAACATTTAACATTGCCGATCGTCAGATCGTAAATAGTGTTTTTCATACAAAGGGCGTCAGTAGTTCCAGTAAGGAAAGGTCTTTCTACAGTGATCCTTACGACGGTAAAACGACCGATCGTCTGATCGAACATACATAGGGATTCCCATCCGATAATTTGGTTATCCTGCACGAGACTACTTTTGCTCACTACACCGGTGCAACCAGTGTCAGGTAATACTACTACATCTCGTCCATTCATGAAACCACTCGTGGTTGGTACTCGCGCTTCGGGGAAAAGACACGTGCCAGGGGAATGAATATCTGGTTCTACCTGCACAAGATTATCAGATATACCTTTACTTTGTACAAGCACGGCTACCTTATCTACAAGTCTCTTTATTTTAGGACATTGTGCTTCCTTACATAAGTAACATTTTATACCCAGACGACCTGTATCATTAACTCATTAATCATCTCGTATACTGATTTCCAGACTTAAAATCTTTTGAAACTACGTTCTGGGTTCCCCCATGAGCATCCGCAAAGACATCGGCATGCTTAGCTATATACTGTACGTTTGAAAAGACTTCTCTTTCTCTGAGCAAGAAGTTAGTCAACCCGTCAAACGTTTTCACCGCATTGCCGCATTCATTTCACCGGTGAAAACAATTTCGCTATTCTAACGACTAACTGACCAAAGGTTTCTCCCATTCTCGGGCTTGCTATACCTATGCTGTTTACGGAAGCTCTGTTCAGTGAGCTCGTGCCTTTTTAGAAGTGCTTCCTGAAGACGTCGTAATTAAACACATCGTCTTTAGGAAGTAGTGAGTACAAATCCAGTGCTTTACCATTTAAAAAAGCACTAAGATGCATTTCCCAGTCATTTCGACTCCACTTCTGGTTCTCGGTATATCGTCCAAACCGATGAAGATAACTATCCATGTTATATTTTCCATCGTCAAAGGGGAATAATTTAGGACCCTTTAAGTTGCTAGAGGCTGGATCGTGTTCTCCGTTTCTATCTGTTGCTAACTCTACCTTACGTTCATGACCTCGTTGCTTTAATATTTCTTCTATCCTCTAAATTTGCCAGTTTCTCTCTTTCTATTATCTCCCTCCTTGCATCCCATTCTATCTTTACTTTTTCCTTTCGGTTTCATTCTTAGCTTCCCTTTTGTTTTCCCTCTGGTCCATTTTCCAAGTCTGTAATTCCTGAATAAATTTCCTTAAACTTTCTCCCTCATGCCCAAGCTCTTTGCCTAAGGCGACCAAGTCCTTACGAGATGGCATGACTACTAGTAATATAACAAATATACTACTAAAACCTAGACTAACCTTATCTTCCCGATGAAAGGAACCAAATCAATACTTTTAATGTGTTTATACTGCACCTACCGACCTAGCAAAACTAACTAAAATAACCACTACTTGAAAAGTGTAATGACAAGAAGTTCACACTCGAATATATACAATAAGTGTAGACTTTGACAAGGAAGATGATGACGATTCACTTGACCCAAAGATCCTTCTTCTCACACCATTGTCGCAGAATTGAAACAGATTATATTTTGGATTAATTGAATAACTCAAGCACAATGTGTAACAATACAAGGATTCTCACACGCTCTCAACATACAATTGATCCAATCACTCTTTACTAACATTCACACATAGAAAAAAAAACTATAATATTATATCTATCTGATAGACAGCTTCACACATTCTCAGTTTCAAATAATATTACAAACTAAGATATTCGAATAATTTCAAGTATAGACTAGAATTGAGATTCAAACAATCTCAAGTTTTCAAATACGTATCAAATGTTCTGCACTGTCAGTAAGATTCACAAATCTAATGGAATTCCACTAAGTTTCACCCTTCATGGATCCACTACATGTACAGTCAGTCATACGTATACATGCGTTCAGACAGCATGCAGACCTCTTGTATCAGCTACGTCTACAGTCGTGCCTCCAAAACTTGTACAGACATACGTACATATATACATCTAGATAGCTCTACTCGTTAGCTAAACTCATCAAACTCGTTACACCCTTTAGACGCATTAGACTTATTAGCCTCGTTAGACGCGTTAAACTTATTAGCCTCATTTGACTCCTTAGCCTCACTAGGTACAATAAAACCAAACTGGTAATAATAATGAGTTTTTGAAAATATTCAAACATTAAATTCTTGATAACAACCTGAAATTCATAGTTTAAAATGTTTCAAATCTGCGTTATAATAAATGAATCATTGCACAATATCACAATACAAACTAATACAAACTTCGCATATCAAATAAATATAAATTTAACACTCACCCCTATGACTATAGAAAAGCAGCGTTTGCTCTCCTCAACAGATCCAAAGCAACAAGTCTCGTGTTTACATTAATCTTGCTTAAATTCATGGACAGTGAGAAATATGCAGGTAAAAATACCCGTGCATATTGCGATTATAATGTACAATATAAGAACCTTTTACCCGAAATGGATAACTATTAACATTTCCCAATATGTCCACTAAGAATATACCACTTAACAACATAATACTTAAAGAAAACTGACAGCTCCATTAGCAGAGTGGTTTGTGATTTTCCTCGAATGCGCATGGTCGTTGGGTCGCTCCAAGGCTGAGTCATGCACATAATGTTTGGCTGGTGTCAGTGTAAATGTGACTGGATGGGACATCAAGCTACATGGTTGCTTCATAATGCTTCAGAGCTAGATATCACGATAAACTGTCACACTGCAGACATCGTCGCGATATAACTTAATTTCTTTTTTATATCGATTTTAACAATCCAAATCACCCACACACACACTTACAACAAGTGTACGTAACTGTAGAATACAAAAGATACAATGGTTTCTACTTACGCGTGTCCCAATCCGTGAGCTGCAGTCCTGATGGTATTAAAAAAGTCTGATACACGGACGATTTGAACTCTGCGACCGATATCACATACGCCCCCAGTGACGGAACGACCTGAACGGAAATAAAGAAAAATACTAGAATGATGATAAACTCAATAAATTTTATTTCTACTTCTCCGTTGTTATGATCTGGTTCACGATTTTAAATTAGACCAGTGCACGTACAAGGGTATATGACTATAAACTCAAATAGTCCTCACACTATACATATATCGGAAACACTATTAGTAGACGATACAATAAAACAAAATTGAAAAGACAGGATCAAACGATCTTATGAACGATATTGATAAATCGGTACAATGTCATAAATAGTATTTATTGAGATGAGACCAACACCATACCTCCCACAGTAGATTCGACATGAATATTATACAATATACCAAGTAAATATTAATGAAATGCATTTCTTTACGCGTATTGTGGGTAAAAATGAGGAACGTGTACAGTCTAATATTTAGAATCTCTCAGCACCTTAGTACATACAAAGCCGTATGACTAGGAATATATAAAAACAAAGAAGTAAACACCATGAACCTGGAAAACAAAACAAAAATGCTAAACATATTTAAGGTTGCAAAGAATATTAGGTCCTTAAGTTTGTTTTGCATTTAAACAAAAAAGAGTTTTAAGTTCAATATTGAAAGGGTCAGATAGTCTTTGTGTCTAATCTCACTGGCAAATTCATTCCACGTCGTTAGGCCCTGTTATCAAATATACCTTTGACCATATCACTTCGCTTTTATAGTGTGATAAATGAGTATACGATTGTTGTAAGAGGAGCATCAATTGTTGGTGTGTACACAGTAACGATATCAGATAAGAAAGTTGTACTGGAGTCCATCTGTGAAAATTAGCACAGAGAACAAATGTCTTGTTTGATTCTAGATTAAATGGATAGCACTGTAGTGTACATATTAGCGTGGAGTTGGGATCTGGTCATGGAACGCTAAGAATGATCCAAACAGCGCTGTTTTAAACGTTTCCAAGTGTATGGAGTAGATATTGAGGCAAACTAGACATAATTGATTTACAATAGTCCAGTTTGGACATTACTAATGAGCACTAACGTGCTTTATGGGCATCAACTGAAAGATACGTGCAAATAGATCTGATGCGCCTCTACTCAAGATATGCAGCTTTGCATATGTTCCTGACATGTTGGTGATATATGGGAGTCCCGTCCAGAGAAACACCTAAGTTTTCTACATTGTTAATGTAATGTTGGTGTTGCAGAAATGTATTGTTTGAGGCAGAGGATGTGAATTAAGAAGTTTTTGATACGTGGTCAGGATGGTCTAATACATGTCATAATTCATCTGCAGCTTGTTATATGTCATCCATACTTTCACATAAGAAGGGCACCTCTCTACTCCTTGGATGGTAGCATCAACGTTAGTTGGGTGGCTCGAGTTATATAGTTGGGTCTCATCAGAGTACAATTGGTGAGCCACTTTATGATGATATATGAAACTTGAGAGCGGCTGCTGAGTGTTTATAATGAATAGAAAATATGCGAGAATAGGCCCCAGTGGGAAAACCATAACATAGAGAAACTGGGCAATTAGTGTATTGAATTTGCAGAGAAAATAGGTGTAATGTTGACCAAGTAAGTCTTTAACCTCGGACAGTCTGTATTGTGAACGACAAATACATGCTGCACACGGAGAAGTAATACAGCATGGTTTGTTGTGTCAAATGCAGCAGACATAGGAAGTAGGGTGTGGACTGCAAACGTTCCGCTATCCAAAATAGAGAGAATGACATTGACTACATTCCGAACAGTAGTTTTAGTACTGTGACAAGGACGATATGAAGATGGTACATTGCTAACAAAAACTATGAATTCAGGGCAGATACTCGCTGGGGTCATCTGTCTAAGATTGTCAATATGAACCAGAGATTATAAAAAGGGTGGTAGGTCTTCAAAACGTTAAGGTCAAGTGTTGGTTTCATCAGCAGTAGCTTTCTAATAACATTTGGGAAAACTGATGGGAATCTACCTAGTAAAATCGAGGTATTAACAACATATGCTAGTGAAGGCAATATCGGACAAAATCACTCAAGCAGCAGTACTGTTTGAATGGATCGAGTTCACGTGACTCTGGTGCACTCTTTATCACTATTGTTTGAAATAAATACAGAGACATTTTCAAATTGTGATTACGGTTGTCGCTGAAATTCTGTATCGCAACTTCATGGTGACGACGAGTCAATTTAAATTGTGTTCTTCAGCTTATATCGAATGGTTTGTATTTTATCAAGGAAGTAAAATACAAACAGTTCCAGAAGGTCTACTCGAGATAATGTAGTGATGCACATTGGTTCATTGACATTAGTTTGTTAGGGATCTCGAAAGCTCTTTGTAACTCGAACTATACGTAATCGTATTCCTGCAGTGGGATAATTTCGCCCAATGCACTAGGTTTGGGACGTTCTTCTTAGCGACTTCATATATTTGTTTCTGAATATTGAGTCTGGTTGAAACATAAAGCATCTTCTCTTTAAGGCGTAATCTTTCAGCAGTGCGAAGCTGGAATATACCACTTCTATACCACAATTCGGAATTGATACTACGCACCTGGTGGCTGTGTCATGTGTTTCAAACAATGACCACAGGCACCTAAAGAACTATTCTGCTTACAGGAGGTAAGCATGTTGTGAGGATTGTGTGGATGTCATTCATTAGCTGGTTATATTTATCATACGCGAGGTGTATAATAGTAGCAAATAAACGTGGATGGTTAGGGAATGATACGTCCGAATGGCACATAATAAAATGCAGAGGTGATATGCTGCAGCTTTGTGGTACACATGTGTGGACCGTTGGATATTATGAGCTGACCATGACAAGGAAGCAGGTATTTTAAAAGTTGGAATTCTGAAGTAAGCCCATGCTGTTAATAATATAACTGAGATACACAATGTAATCATTTGCAAAAATGAATTCAACCTATTTTTGTTAACAACACATAAGAACACGTTGTAGTTTTGAACATCCAGTATATCCAATGAGGAAATCAAGGGAGATTCTAGCCTTCCAAATTAATTTCACATCCTCAAATGTATGTATCACACTATCCGTGCCTATATATTACTTTAATAATTCATAATAATGTTCTAATTCAAAGAGAACTTTGAATTCCAATTAATAGTCCTAGGAAATGTCTCCTCTCAAGTTATCTAAATACAACATTCAAAACATCTGTAGACTGATTGTAACACCTACAAAAATATTTAAAAAAGACAAAACTGAATGTAAGTGTTCAGTTCTCGTTGTATATACATATTTAAGAGTGTATTATGTTCATATATCACACGTAACTGCTCTTACTACTCAATATAATATGTCAAAATACCAATTCATGTAATCAACACCATTCACAGTGGAAAGTACATAGGAACGGAAATATTCATAATTTTAAAAATTGGGCTTCTAAAGCTGCCATGATGGATAAACTTATCAACACATTATGGTGTATCCGGTAACAGTTACATTGTGAAATATGGTGAAGTAATGAATAAAGGCAGATGACATACGGGAAAACAATCTTACTCCCGTAAATAGAAAGTGTAGTGATTTGAGCCACTGTGCCTCTTTAATATTTCTGTCGCACATATTAATCAGTTCAGATAAAATTAAATTTTCTGGTCAATTTACCAGAAGGTCACATTAGCTATACAACTGATCTTTCAAAGGACACATAGCAACCATCACAATAATGAGAAATTTGATAGATGTAGATGTAAACCTAACAAATGCTCAAAACTATAATTGATATAGATCAGGCATGTACAACGAAATGACGACACAATTAATTAGTACCTCATTAAATATACCATACATCACATACCAATATATTGAAATAAAAGTAATAACTCCGTCACTGGCTCGCATCATGCATATATTAGAAGTTAATGGCATTTTCGTTTCTATTCAAGTGAGAGAGAGAGAGAGAGAGAGAGAGAGAGAGAGAGAGAGAGAGAGAGAGAGAGAGAGAGAGAGAGAGAGAGAGAGAGAGAGAGTGAGAGAGAGAGAGAGAGAGCGTACCGTCAACTTCAGTATTATCAAGGTTACCGGAATACAGCCAATACCTAATTATTAAAATAGAAGTCATACAATGTGTTATATTACGAAAAGCCAAGACCATGTCTTCATAGTGATTTGCGTGTTTTAGAAACGAAACTTATAGGCATTATGTGGTATACAATATAAAATCTATTAAAATAAAATCATCGTATATTGTGCCTTTTACACAAAGGACTATATTCTGAGAAACTCATATTAATCGTAATATTTTCATAGCGGAAACTTTAGCAGAATCAACCTCAAGTGATACAGGAATTTCAACGTGAATGATTTTAATTTACCAAAATAGGATCAGACTAGGATTTATGAAACCAAAACAATTAAAATCATTCAACATTAAATGTTGACCTTAGCATCTTTGATATATGGCTGTCTGGAATAGCTATATCGTTATTCTAAATTTAATATTAAGTCTCCATTAATTAACAATAAAGCCTGACAAGAAAACATGTATATAATATACCCTGATACGGGGGAGTATTAGCACTATTAGCTGTTTTCTTTATGTATTGCTTAATTTTAAACCTGACTTAAATAGCACACATCATCGATTACAGTTGACACAGGTAGGAAGAGATTTAAGATCATTTTAATACTGTTTGTTTCTAAACGTTGCGCTAGTCTGAGATGTTTCACCTGTACAATACTTTAAGGCATATCATATAAAAACATTGATGCGAAAATATGTTGTAAAATCCAACTCATGACGCAAGGAATAAATAACAGTTGTTGAGGCAGCAATTTTAAAATCTTCAATTTTTGAAACTCAAGATAGCACTTTAACATTACTTCACTCTGGATGCAGTTCTTAATCTTGTAAAATTAATATCATGTGTCTGAGGTTTTTGTAATTTTTAGCTAAGCAATTACCCTTGCAAACTTGACATGTGATTGTCGTATTTGATTTAACTCCCATTTTCCTCTCTTTGCATTTGTATTTTTGTACTTCCATCTTATCAAGCAGTTGCAATCGACACCCATGTTTTTTCTTGTCTGAATTTATATCTCGATCTTTCCCGTCTGAATCTAAATATGTATTATTACTATTCATCTGAGTCTAAATACCTTATGTGTTTAATTTGTTTATATAACAATATGTACAGACTAACCAATTTTCAAACCATTATTGAAACAAAACAGATGATATCATCTGGAATGTTTCAAATGATAAAATAACAGAAATGCCTCTATTCTAGTATGGGTAGGACATTAAACAACTTTGAACACCTAATATAACCATCGTAAAGTTTATTGCTTTCACTAACGATTTTTTGCACTGTTGTTAAATAAAAATCAAGAACAAGAATAGTGAAATTTACGAAATACTGTCAATTTATCCTTTAATTACAAATGATAGTAGTGTTTCTCAAGGTTGCGCTGCTGCAGCCTAACTAGTTTGGACTTTAAGGAAATGTAAAATTCCCCGAAATATTTTTGCTTGAAATACCTTACCATGTAGTCGTGTCATTTCAATAATAATTATCTTTGTAATGGTAATAATGGAGGATGAAAAATGGGGTATATACAAATCAAAACAAGTTCATGGAAAATACTGAGATAACGGTGAACTCCATTACAATATATAGCATAAGATTTCTCTGTATGAAATATACTGCCTATATTTTTGTGTCGCCACCATTCTTTGCAATGAGAAAAAATATAAAAGTGTATGCTTGACGTGTATTTAACCATACATTTTGTTGAGGTATATCTACGTGTTGCTGATATATCTACGTGCTAAAGGCAAAATATGTCTGGAGTCTACTAAATCGATGAAGGCATATTGAACCAATGGGCTCCACAAATAAATCGTTCTGACGTCTATTAGGAAGACAACATATAATATTGGTCAAAATAATTAGAACTTAAACTAACTCTGCGTACAAACTCCTAATAAACACAAACTTGCTTTTGATGTAAGTTTAACCTTGATAATGTCCACTCGGTAGGTACATTGCAATTGTAAATATCACTTTAGTTATGCATGTTTATGTCTTAACCAATGTAGGTATGCACGAAAGCCTGAGAGTCGCTTCCCGTAGAAAGAACGTTTATTTATGAGGGCTTCTTGGATACTTACTTCTTTAAAATGTACTAACCGCATGGTATTGACAATAAGTAACATAATATTCATAGTAGCACACAATATATATTATATATATATAAATCCAGAACATGTTTGGATATGTCTTGCGTAAATACTCTTACTTCGTGAAGAGCATGACTTGGTCATAATCCTCCGGAAAGCTTCTTGATCCGACGCGAACGTCCCATTCTTTAAGATCTTTTAAATATTTATCTCCATCCATTTTCTGTTTGCCTTCATGATTCTGCACTGTAGAATGTTGGTGAGCGAATTCGTCTGTCTGTAAACAAAAGAGGAAACAAAGTCAAAATGATCTGGTAACAGCAAAACTATCTCTATATAGGCCAAAATGGAAATTATTCGAAAACGATATAGTAGCTATTACAAGTTAGTTCTTTAATTTAATACTGAACACCTTATACAAATGATCGGGTAAAAGTTTCAAAAACCTATGTTTCTTTTGCGGGGGGAGGGGGAGGAGATAGGTGGGTGTGTTTTTATTTATGCGACTGCTAACAGCACGTCAAGGAGCATCAAATAGCTAATCGTTTTAAAGGTGTCGTTGGTTTCATGATTCAAGTAACTATACAAACAACAAAAATATTCAAAATATTAATGGATCAACATGAACAGATAGACCATGATATAGGAAAAGAAAAGTATATATATATATATATATATATATATATATATATATATATATATATATATATTCTGACTTGGACTCGGATCGCTATGTTATACCGCAATGACGATCCATATTAGATGGACACCCGGACTGACAGTATGTCCGATTGACCCTCAACCCAATGGAACCACGTGTGTCAGAACAGAAAGATTTAGGACAGCAACCGTTAAGGCGTTCAACCAGACACCGAAAAACACCCGACTGGCTAGGACAGTGGGCGTATTCGCAGATTGTTTACTACGTATGCATTATTGAGATCTATATATTGAGTTCATGCCTGTTTTGTTGTAGTAGACAACGGGAGCAATGCCAAAGAGCCACATTCGTGTAAACTAAATAAAGCAATGTAAATTAAATACCGCAAGATATTTGGAGGATGACAATTCAAAGCATATTTTAAATGAATAGTTGTACTACATTCAGGTTTTCATGTATTGTCTGCAAAAAGACTAAACTGGTTAATATGTATTTGTAATCATATCATATGTATGATAGTTTAATGTTTCCATTCATTACATTCAAATATATCTACATTTTGGCGTCTTGGTACTATACTTCATTTAAATGTACATAATTTTAATCCTTTATATATAACATATCATGCTTGAATTCATTAATTTATTCAGCCAATATTGAATTAGCCGTCGTTCCAGTAAATAGTCGGTGTCCTTTTCCAGTAACATAGCACGCGCATACCGTTAACATTTCAGGCATAAGTTTTAATTCCTATTTGAATCGTATTATTCCATCACACGCGCGGTAGAGCGAAGAGTATGAATAGAGTATGGTTGCTTCATATCATTTATGCATTTCACAATTTGAATAGTATAAGGTAGGAGAGCAATAAGCTAATATCACTAGACGTATTTCGTTTTTACATCAGTTGATCTCGGTTTTCATTAAACTGCACGTAGAAGTTGTTACATAACTTGTATGAGTTAGTGTATCACAAATTGGTGAAGTTGTATATTTTATGTCACAATTTAATAAAATTTAATTCAGTGTAGGTGTTTTTCTTTTAAATATATCAGCGATGCATCCAGATTTATTATAAAACTATTGCCTAAATACTGCTATCCTAAGTAAGAATGTTTCTTGTCGTGGAAACATCACTGGTAGCATTATTATATCAAGTCGTTTTTTCAGCCTTGATTGGAGTAAGTATAATCGTTTGTATTATAAACTGTGATTACATCTTAGATTTTATCACGCTCCACATAATTTGTCTGAATAAATCGCAGCATAAGTAAAAGATCAATGGCTCATCTAATCTACAATCCATCGTCTCAGGGCATTATTATACGGGTGCTTTCAATATATAATACCTTATCACGCTAATTGTATTTATAAATACAATGAAAGCGATCTGATGTGAAACGAATATGTATTGTGTCTCAGATGGCAATGTGCCACAAATATTACTTCATTGATTCAGTTTGGCGGAACTTTAAGAAACGGCTCTGAATTCGAAGGACAGGTGTTGTAGTGTGTTCTCTATACTTAACCCTCGATTATTGTCACAATAACTGATCAGACATTCCACCCGCGTAAGTCTCTAAAATCTAAATTGCCTCCATTCACTTTGATGTTAAGATTTGTAATGTCAATAATTTATACAATGAAATATTTAATAACATTGCAGGTTTGACATCAGAACACTCATTTTAAGAGAGGTGTTCAAGGAGACACATCAAAGAAAACAAACTCTTACCTCGTATGTTACCATATATTTAATGCGGACAGTAATTGACATACTAGCATCTTCTATTCCACTGTAAAGCTGGTGAACCCAGTTAAAATATACAAATATTTGTACAATGACGACAATCAATACTGCCATGAAAATATAAACCAACATTATGTGTTGCTTCATAAAATCCTTCTTAGAGATGCCAGTTCACGGTATCATCTATAGAGAACATACAACACTCATATAACTACATTTGCTATATAAAAAGGAAAAGATGAAAATCAAATTGTCTACATTTCAGTAAAGGAGTGTGCTTTTCATTACTTCGCTTTTTGTTGCTACATAGTTTAACTAGGATAATAACTAATTATAACGAAGAATTAATTTCATTGCAGCAAAATTACATGATTGTATATGAGCATCTATATTGTAGTTTCAACAGAGTAAAACTAATAAAACCTTTACTATAACTCCTTTGGGATCATTTCTCTAGACGAAAAAATAATGTTCCATGCAGCCAACTGACATATTTTTTTGGTGCCGATAAGACAAATATAAATTTACAGGTCCAGTTTGCTCTTTCGATACCCAAGAGCATTTGTTTTAATCAAATCATGTACGTGAATTAAACGAATGCTAATTTATTATATGGTTATGGTTTACAATACTTACACCGTGGACAACATGTACCAAATATTCTCTTAGATCAGTCGTAGCTCTCTTATATGTATTAGGCTCTCCAGCGAAAGCTGCGAGCGTATAGAAGCTGCAAGTAGAGATTATATCTAAATATATACTCGTTTTCATTCACTGGAGTAGGTAACGTAGTAACTGGCCAAAAATATAAATGCAGTTGATTTCGTTTTCAAACTCATTGCCAATTCAGAATAAAATTTGTAAGTTGCCAACATGAGATATTTGATAAACGTCCAAAGGTCTGAAATGTTATCGAATGATGTATGTCAAAACACACATATACATATCGGTCTTACGAATCTATGTTGACTCCGAAATATATACTGTCAGGGCTAATATCTTTGCAATGGCAGTTAGATAACGGTTAATATTAAACGTGATGAACCAAGTTAAATAATGCAGCTATAATGGAATATTAATACATAACATAAATAGATAGATAGATAGATAGATAGATAGATAGATAGATAGATAGATAGATAGATAGATAGATAGATAGATAGATAGATAGTTAGATAGATAGATAGATAGATAGATAGATAGATAGATAGATAGATAGATAGATAGATAGATAGATAGATAGATATACAGACATATCTGTGTTTTGCTTTTTTTTATCCACGTACAATTGCCATAGTCCATAATCTGCTATTGTAACGACATCGACATAGTAATCATTTACCTGGCGAGCTTTATCTGTGAATGGAATGTTTAAACAAAAATCACATTTAGTTTGCATCCCATAAGTTAATAAATTTAATATTATATTTTTGTTTTTAAAATTGTAATTATAAATGAGTTTTTTATGAGTAATGACATTGCGATACCAAATAAAGTATGATTTCGGTAGATATGTATTGCCAAAGAAAGTACAAAGGAAGAAATATATTAGATCTAAATTGCATTTTTACAGCTGTACAATTCTGAAACAATATGGTCGTAGTATTCCAATGTGTTGTAATATCTTACCATTCTTAGTGGTTGTTCTACCGTAGTTAATTGCTCCTGTTGGAAATATGTTCTGTAAACGTGCAACGTTAGGTCGGGCTGAAAATATATCATCTGGGTTGATTACAAGATTTGGTTTGTCTTGTCTATATTGGAGACGATCAATATCATTATCCTGTATATTTTGCACAATGACGTTTGTTTGTTCTGTAAATATAGACTTTCTTTATCATATTAATTTTAATAATTTATTATGAAAGTTGTATTACTACAAGTAGCATCTGTCAAAGATTTTCAAACAAAAATAACGAAATACAATATAATCCCAATGAGGGACATGTATTAGCGGGACAAATGATTTCATATAAATGATCTTTTTTAACTTTCCTCCTATTTTGCTTTCCCTCTACATTAAAACAGGCAAACATGCATTAAACCGTGACAAAAAGAACAAACATAATAATTATTTATTCGAAATTGTATGAATTAACCCATGTCGCAAAAATTAAATAATTAATTCACTGAACATGCTATTGTATTAGCGCAATGGTCTGATATAATACATGTTTCACTTTGTTGCTTCAGCATGGCAAAAGAAAACATAATTTCCCCGCATAAATAATGTTGTAAGTAGAGCAAAATATTGACAACCGTTATTTTCGGCTGACATTCCACTTCGGATTGGTGTTTGATCCTCAAGAATATATCGTTTGCCACGAAGACCCATAATTTCCAAGAAATCATTTTGTTCAGCGTCCGCTTCTGACCGCCGGAGATTGTAACTTCTGTCTCCTAATCGAATGTTCCCATTCTAGTTAATAAGGACTATAATATATATATATATAAATATATATATATATATATATATATATATATATATATATATATATATATATATATATATATATATATATATATATATATATATGCAGATATATAGATAGATATATTGATAGGTAGATGGATGGATGGATGATGGGTGGATGGATGGATGGATAGATAGATAGATAGATAGATAGATAGATAGATAGATAGATAGATAGATAGATACATAGATATATAGATAGATAGATATATAGATAGAGAGAGAGAGAGAGAGAGAGAGAGAGAGAAAGAGATACATAGATAGATAGATAGATAGATATAACTAATGTCGTGCTGGCTTTAAGCTGAACCTACTCGCGTATTAATCACGATTGTTCACCTTTAAAATGTGCTGAGATTAATAAACGTTTCTAACCGCTACATAAAATGTTATCACTTCCAACCTGCCCAACTCTCAATACAACAGTAATTGGTACATATATCTAATGGGTACTAACATTCAATGTACAAAATATGGAAATGCTGAAGAACAACTAGACTCTAAGCTTACACTAGGAATGAATGGCAACCACAACTTGTGCACAATAAAATAGCATACTACCCATGGAAGCTAACAGTTGCGCGATTACAAATCCGGGCGCAACAAGACATTGGAAATCACGCTGATGATTATGTTTAACGCACACAAACCCACTGCTGAAAATCTTTACGCTGACGGCGTACTGCAATGTGAGTATATTGGGCTTGTATAACCAAGGATGACTAAGAGTACCAATTTATTACTGTACAGGCCCAGTTTTGTGTTTGAATAATAATTTGTGAACCATGGACTTTACAACGAAGTAGATAATCACAATTTATTTCGAAATGGAAATTTAAATATATTTTACATGTTGATTGTTGAATCATCTGGTCCTATGTACATACTTTAGAAACTTGTTACTGAATACAAATAGTGATTCAACCTTAGAAGAACTATTTGAAGATCTGCAAACATTTGTATGCATATATTTTGCATTGGCTATTTCAGATGACATGCCTGGAGATCTATATATGTTCAATTTTTATTCGATATCAGGGTGGGTCATCTTAACTTACGCAACACAACAAGAGCCCTTTCGATGATGTGGCAATTCTCAGATGCATCTCCTTATTCACATAACAATTAACAATAACAATAGAAGAGACAAACAACTTATCGGGAATTTGATATAAACGCTACAGTAAACGTTTACTAAAGCAGAAATGTAACAATTTTATTCTTATATAATGCATGTCTGCTCAATATTCCACGAATGTTTTGCTTTTGATCTTTCCTGGGACTATACTTCCTGTAGAGGATTTATTACAACTTAATAGGACTGCAAATTCTTAATTCCATTGAATCATGGGGTGTTCTCTTTAGAGTGGGATTACGTATAGTGATTGCTCCTCGTTTTGTCTTATTAGGTGACGTTTTCCACCCTGGGACTTCTTTATTTTGGTTGTCCTATGCTAAATCTATTGCTACGTTTTCAACAAGTATTATTTTCATATAATCTCACAAAGGCAATCATGTTAGTGCTGAATGCAATCGGTACCTTTGATACATTCATGATACGTTAATACTTACGATGAGTATGTCACACTGTCCACTTGATCTTTTAGCACATTTGGCTGTCATGATTGCTCCATTGTCTATGTCTTGATAGTAAGCCACGTCCTAGTTTTCAAAGAAAGCAGTTAAGGTTTAGATTTGTATTTATATGTAGGGGTAGTTCGGTATCAAACTGTACATATTTTTTTAAATATATATCCCACTAGGCCTTTTCTACCTAGTTACCTTTTCGATGAGTCACTAACTAGGGCAAAAAGAGTGCTACATTATTGGTGTTAGTGATGGGGATGATTAGTTAGTGGTATTTGAAAGATTAGGTAGGTATGTCAAACAATAGGCCAAGTTGAACCCAGGCTGACGTTTTAGCCGATCATGTGAACAAATTGTTAACGTTACAATTATGGATAATGAGTTGTACCAAACAGAACATGTGAATCTTTAAAAATAAGACTAACGACTGTTGTGAAGTGTAACAGTTTATGTAAATCGAAATCGGATGCTGGCAATAAATTAGATATAGAACACAAACCATTACACTACAATAAAAGAGTTCAACGACACTCAACCGCTCCTAGTACTGAAATAAATGTCAACACGTCATCAAAAGAGCTTGTTGTATATTTTCGGATATATTGTTGGACATGGTTAAATTAAACATATAGATGTTACAGTCAAGTATATCTTAAATCGCAGTGCTTCCTAGTAACATGTAACTGAAGCAATGTTTTGTGTACGATTGTATATGATCAGAAATGTTGCTCAAATTTTACCATAACTGCTGTCCGCATATCAATTTCCTTTGTAATTAAAGTCTGGCAAATACAATTACTTAACATGTATCAGTAGCAATGCAATTTGTAATGTTCACCTCCAAATTTGATTATACAAAATATAGTTTCATGCTTGTAATGTATGCTTGGTAAAGTATTGATTCCATAAGTTAAATATTGTGTGGAATATTGATTACTGAGTGTGTGTTTATCATAATAACTGACGAAGCATCAGAGAGATTAGTCGACTTTGTGTGTTCAGTTTCATCCTCGATCATCGTTTTAAATTTGTCACAACCGCCTAACTATAATTAACAAAAGTACACGATCTACAGAGACTGTTTGGATTAAGGTTGATGTTTTCAAGAACATCACATTGACATTACACACATCACGATGAAAGAAAATCTAATAGCGTATGCAATTAAGCGTGATATAAACATATTATATTATGATCGGCCTTATATCAGGATAACCATATAGTATCACCTGACGTTTCATTGCATTGTGTTATGTATGTATTGCATAATAAATATGGTTAGTATAATTTTTTTTCTTGCCAAAATTCCGTTTTAAGCGTTGTAATTCGGTTAGTTGACGTGATGGTATTGGTACGTTCTCATCAGGTGAGTGAGGCGCAAAGTTAAACTTTATTAACATTGTAACATTCTACGTTCAAGGTAAGTCTTTCAGTGGTGTTTATTAAGAATTAAGGATTTTCAAAGTGTCCAGCGAAGATAACTCTTCTTGTAGCGTTTAAGAGATATAATTGTGTGTGTTTATGAATCATTCTTTCTTAGACATTCTACCATTACATTGCATTTATGAGGTTACTAATCTTTTGATTTATTCGTTGAAAATTTACCGCCTGTTCCAAATTTTGTATCTTTTCCAGAAGCGGTTGACCGTCCATTATTCGTTTCACAACATAGGTGTCAATATTTGGATCAATGAGATAATTCCTCTCCAAGTTTAGGACCAGATCATGTGTCTTGCGTTTGTGATGAAAAGACAACTGGTCAGGGAAGTCGGGACCAGTGACTCCTCGGTTGTCTGTCTGTAATATTTTGGTCACGTCTTTCAACCAGATCGTTTCCGCGTTGGTTGTTGCTGTAACAATGAGGACAAGACTAAATTTGGGAATATTACAGAGACAACTTTTCAACTGTCAGTAAATACCCTTTATACGATACAATATATACTCAAATTTAAATATAAATATGTTAGAGGATCGATATTTTAAAATCAAGATAACATATTGTTTATGTTTGTAATATCTCAACACCACCTGCGACTCTCTTATTCGAAAAGAAATATATTGTAAGGTGATTCAAAAGCACCAATATATACATATGATGTAGTGAAACATTAAATTCAGATCATCGCATGACATATCGCAGTGCAAAATTATTCCAAATGTAAATATCAAGAACAGATATTCCACACTACTTTCCTTTTTCGCTTTTGTAAAGCGTTTCTGTTGAACATATTACAAAAATCAAATATTTGACTTGAGTCATAAAATCAAGTGTACAATTTTATACAAATACAAAAGAATATACATGCAAATATCAATTCCGCACATAACACATTCTTTTACATTTGGGAACGTTATATCTACTTCTAGATTTTATATTTATTCTTTCCGTTTGATCAAAATATCTTCATGATAATGAATATAATTACTAGTTGTAGTAGTAATAGTAGTAGTGATAGTAGCAATCCTACTTCTATCATCTACAAAATAATGATTAAAAAATGTATACTTGAAGAGTGATATCAAATTATACCCACTATTCCGCCTTTATAACCCACAAAATAAGTATTAAATTTCATACGTGTAAAGTGATTACAAATAAAATCCACGATATTGCAAAATAAAAAGCTATAGCAGTAGTGTCACTGTTGCTTGGATAGTTTGATAAATTATATTCGTTTTGGCCCATATATACATATATATATATATATATATATATATATATATATATATATATATATATATATATATATATATATATATATATATATACAAAATTGTAAAGTACGTTAAACTGATACGTAGGTTTTGAGAAACATGCTGAGAGACAGAGAGCAAACAAAAACATGTCATTCTTCATTTTCAACTCAACCACTGCCCTGAGTCTTTCGAAAAACTGTTTGACCGTACTATATATATATATATATATATATATATATATATATATATATATATATATATATATATATATACATATATATAAATGTGGTGCTTTAATCCAAACTATTAGTTAAATCGTTTAATATAATATTGATTAACGTCGTTTTAGAATGTTTACACTATGAACATATTGTTTGACTGATCCTTTAATGACTTGCTTTGACTATTACGGCATCATGACAAAGGGCCTCGTTTCAAAGTGTTTTGGTATGCTTACGAGCCATAAACAGCACAAACAAAAAAGTGACGTGTAAGTAGTTTTTGTAAGGATTGACATTTTCTTTCTTATGGCTAGTTGTACGTTGAAATGAAAGTAAAACAAATGATAAAAATTAAATTACGAAACGTTCAAACGTTGGAGTGTATAATTTTTAAAGAACTGATGAGTGTGTCAACCTTGAAAGGTTGACATATTCATCTTTCAAAAATAGTTTATGAAGAAATATCATTACCGTTAATATAATTATCATCATCGTCATCAGATTCCACCGAATATTAGCATATTGGCTAGTGTTATTGTATTAAAATACTTGGTTCAACTCCACTGTTATGTTGTTTTCTACCATAGTTACATTTTAAACCGGAACAATGTATGTAGTTTACTAAAAAACAGTATACAAGTAATATATGGATCATACAGATGTAGGAGACGACAGATTCTTTCATCGACCAGCAATTGCATATTACATTGTTTTAAACTAGCTTCATTGATATTCACTAGCAGACATGATATACTATAATCTTGCTATCATATTGAATTGAATATTAATTTCCTACTATGTCCCTTTTTTGTAGTAATACTGTTAGGCAGTATCACCATGAACGATTGTCAACATAAATAAAATCATTATTGTATAGGTACTGTATTCTTACAGTGCGTAATTAACATTTTAGGCTCTGCAAACAATTACAAAAGTGCTGACCTCGCCACCGCTGCCAACGATGCGACAAACGTATTATTATATATCACAATGCTTATGCAGTGTAGACTATAAATATATTTACATGTGCAACACTTAACTTATACTAAATTACAGAAATGTTGAAGACTGTAATACTACGTACATTCATTATACCAACTTGCAGACGCTTGGGAGACTATAAAAGTAGTATTACGAATGTTAATTCCAATTACACATACACAAAGTAGAACAGGAAAAGATTGGAAATGATTGAACATCATTTCTACTGAAAATGTCATTTTTTATTGGAAGAGGTCTTTTTCTTTTATCAAGCATCTTATTTGTTCGGTGTTTACGTATAATATTCAGAATCGCTATATCACTTTAAACTGATAGACGGGTTTCGATATGATAGGAGTTCATCGATCACAAGGAAATACAGCATTTTCTTGCAATTTATCGGCATATAATTGATATTAGTTTATAGCATCGTGTGTTACAATTTTACAATCAAGATGAGAAATACTTAAATTTGAAAACATTAAACTATGCTTAATCAAGAATACTTGTTGTATTTTGTTTTTCTCAAGCACTTTAGATGTCACTGACACGATATTCTACACTGACACTTTTATACATTTCTTAAACATGTTGAACCACATTTTAGCCACTTAAACCTACACAATGATTACATATGTGTACGTGTTATTGACCAATAATGGATTTAAGTTAGAAATGTTTTCATCGGTTTGTTTAATTCACTGGAACTATATCGTTTCTCATTCAGAGGTATTGGTAAAATATGCTTACATAGCATACCAATATTCCTACCGTTTCCGTTATTATTTTACCACCAATGACCATGTTCCTACAAAAAAACACTGCAATTTATTCAAGGTTGAAATGTTTTAGTTTAAAATGGATTCATCGCCATTAATGCATTTTTTACAGTGTTGCTAAATAACAGATAAAATCTTTGCAAATTGTCTTCTTATATTGAATATGTAACATTTTGCAACGTATCACTAAAACAATTTGCTTGACTAGTTTGTTAAGAAAACGCATTAGCTATTACGACTATATGTAAAAGGGCTATTCATCTAAGTGTTTTGCAACGTGTCACTAAAAACAAACTTCTTGACAAGTTTGTTAAAGAAAGAACTATCTATTACGGCAACATGTGAAAGGGACTTTAATTAAAATATTTTGCAACGTGTTACTAAAAAAAATTGTTTGACAATTTCGTTAACTAAAAACATTAGCTATTACGGCACTATGTAAAAGAGCCTTTGATAAAAGTGTTTTGGTATGCTCACTATCCATACATTATGCAATTCAACTAACAAAGATATGTGTTTTGAGTTTATTTAAGTGATTAACAGCTTCTTTTGTTATTTACACCGAGGTAGAAACCGAAATATTGCTGTCCTGTCAGTACGATCAGCGACGTTTTGGTTTATATTTATATATTACGGAATAAGTCTGAGGTATATATAATTGGGTTCAAAGGTTTGAATGACCACTCTTATTTTTCTTAAATCGTAAATGCGTCAGAATAACTTTTTTCAAATAAACTGGTAATTTAAAATATGAATGTCTGTTAGTTTGTATGTCACTGCATTTCCGATTTATCTATTTATTAACACGTTAGTTCCGTTCTCTATGCATACACATTCTTTAAAAGAGTTTGATCTGTCTGCTTGTCTGAAGATAACATTTTAGATTTCGAGGAAACGAAACTATCAGCATATAAAGGTACAGTCTTAAGAAAAACTTGTATTCCATCTTTTGCTAATATTATATGGTTTTATGGGATAAAGACATATTTGCATCGACTTGAGTAGTTTGGTTATGACATAAGCTTATATTTTAACCTTGCAATCCTACGTGATAGCATTACTTTGAGGCGTAAATAAAGAAATGGAGCTTATGGCTGGTTGTACATTAAAAAGACAGTCAAACCAATGATGCCTATTGAATGCGAAAACTTCAAAAGGTAATGTTTATACTATTTTGAAGACCTGATTATTATGTAAAATAGCCGAATTTTGAAAGATAAGCTATTTCCACTTTCATGAAAATATCTTAGTCACTGAAGAATTATTATTTTCATTTGCTTTGGGATGTTGTACAAGTTTATAGCACAACACATCTGTTTGATGGATAGTCTACGTGCAAAATAAGCTATAAACTAGATCAATTCAATTAAACATCCTTTAATTACAGGATGTATTGCATTAGGACTCGCGCACTGGATGTGTATAATCTTTGGAAACTCCCCAGCAGTTCAAACCGTTAAAGTTACTATAAATCAGATTTGCATGCGTTGTAGTTGCACAAAAACGTTTGACAAATTTTTAAATATTTATCAGAGTAAATTGTGTAATCAACTTATCCGAGCATGCAGACAAGGACCTACAAATGCTGGTACAAAACAGCTGACAACCGTAATATAGTTTAAACAGAGAGCAGTCAGTATTTTAATTGGAATGTTTGAAGCTTGGTACGTTCTGGTCCTGGTAAAATTAATTACATAATATAACCGTTTTTAATTTCATATATTAGTGTTCAATCCACGCTTAATGCTAGCTATGATTTAAATAACGCAATTGATGCAGGATTTATGTGTAAATACTACGAAATGCGTGATGGTCATAGAGAGTAATAGGGTATATATTGTTTTAGCACTGTAATAATGTATACATGTTATCACGCACTAGCTTCAATTCTGTGCCATTGTAGTACAATAAGTGGTTCTTACTTGAACCAACCATCCAACATTGTCTGACTTGATTGTTTGCCTTCTTCACTCACACGTTATATCTCAGTTAACATGGACCAATAGTGTAGGATCGTTCGCAAATACAAAATAAGCCTTAAATCCATTTTCAGTATCAAGCTTCTCAAAGGAATATACCTCTGTATTCAGCTGGGAAAGACTTTTAGAAAAGTATTGAAGTTTCTAAAGTGAATCGTATTTAGTTTACATGCCATCATACATTAATATATCAACATATAGGCAAATAATTATCCATAAACAGCGGGTTCATACGTTTTTAAAAATCTCACATTAGTCACAGATATCAATTTATGTTAAGTAACACATGTGAATTCCAACGTACATTGTATGATAATGGCTGACATAAGACTATAAGACAATAGTCTCAATATGAGGTCAAAGGCGTTTATTAGCAATTTCACGTACCCTTGAGCATTTATGACGCAGTGAGTCACTTTATAGAAACGATAAGTGCCAACAGCGTCATGAATCCCCAGGTCGTGTTTAGTAGAATGATTTCAATAAGTGTATTAATACAGTCATAACAAAGGGAACTTTTTGTCGTATGGTTTTAATGTGTTCGTATATATCAACAATTTCCTGTCATCTATTTATATTTCGAGGTAGATTAAGTGATGTTTTCATTTGTAACCTTAAGCTCAAATCCAGAGAATGACAGAGGATTTCCCGATATAAATTTACAAGTACGCATGTCAGTAACTGTCAAGTACTGGTTTATATTTATACAACACACTATTCTTAAGACAAGCTGCACAATATATTTGAATGTTTTTATGTATTTGATCTTTCTTACGTCATTTACATGTTGAATATATAATGCTTGTATGACGTTCGACATTTTAGTTCACTCTACTGATATTTTGATAACATTGTCCAGTTTTGTTTACACACTTGGAAGGTTGCAGAAAAGACATTTCCATCCACGTCCTGGTCACAGTACCACATCGAAGAATTGTACGTACAGTTGAAATAAACCAGTATTTAATTCTTGCTTTACGTTCAGTCTGCTGAATCAATGATGTTTGTTTATATATTATTTGAGAGGAATAGTTTTTATTAAAGTTAATTAATACAAAATGCTTACTAATTATCATTTGAACGTAAAAATTAATTATGGAATGATTGTAAATTCATTCGAAAACATTTCAGTACTTTCTGATACATTAAGACTGTTGACATTGCAACTTATTGGCAAATAAGAACATTCAATTAACGGAATCCCTTCAGAAAATGCTTTAGTTAACAACAAGTGAATTAACATTTGGGATTATTTGGCATTTACTTCACAATACTGTATGCACGTTTTACATTTCACTTTCAAACATAGGAATATCATCATTTTATTAAACATGCTGACCACTATTCTTGATGTAACAATGTGTCAGCCAGTATAGTCGTAACATTATTGGTGACGTGTTTTAAATCTGAATTTAACATATTTGTATATTAAAAGTATCTACACATTTTAACTTTACTTCGTGGACAATGTAAACAATATTAATGTGATATATGAGAAATATGGTATAAACTCATCAGGAGTTAATAACGTCACGTATCGTGGCGAACCTATAAATCTTAATAAAAATGGATTAGTCGTTTTGAAGAATTACGATTTAAGATTCTTTCAGCCTAAGGTAGAGATAATTAATATTTTGGTTATTAAAGAAAATATTTTGATTCTAGAATTTTAGGTCGATTAGTCAATTTGAAATGGCTTCTGAATCAAACATAATAGAATTACAGTAGAAAAAATAGATCCAAAGAAAGTTTTAAAAACCGACAAATTCAGACGAAGGAGTGGAAAATCGAAATGCAGAATGAAACGAAAGAAAATGGTGACAGAAAATACAAATGCAGAGAGATAGAGAAAAATAAGAATATAAATAAACAAGCAATATAGTAAAGATGTTACGTAAATATAACTTTAGAACCCACTTGAAATCTGAATATTTATATTACTACATTCGATGTGTAGATGAAATGACACAGAGAGCGTTATCCTTTATTATAAGAAAATGTTGCTTTTTGCGAAGCTCCTAAAATGTGAACTCTAAATTGCTAGTTATAATGGCTTATTTACAGCCGTACACGGATGTCCTAAAATAAACTGGATAATCCGTGTCAACATATATATGTACATGAACTATCTGATATGAGGTGTGTTATTTATTTCGATACTAATTTCGATAATTATTACGATTGTTCACCATCTACATAGAAGACCAGTATTCATAGTGATATATTGTAGAAATATATAAAAGGGATCGTGAGTAGTGTCTCTACCTGGCTGTCATGTATATCATTTCATGTGTTGTTAATCAACGATATACACACATAACCACGATCAGAGTGTTTAACGTGAACGTTAAGTCAGTTGTACTGTATGGAGCAGTTATCTGGAGAACAAGCAAGTCGACCGTAATGAAAGTTCTCACCTTCATCAACAACTGCCTATGAAGAGAAGTAGGGGGTTGGAAATTATACATCATACTTCAGCCGCATCCCATCACTATCAGAAACGCATTGGTGTGGAACCGTCAAACCAAGCGGATAATGGGTCGACCAAGGAACACCTGGTGACGTGACTTGTAAGTGGACATCACTAAGCTGGATCGTATCGGCAAACAGATCGCGGTGATGACATAGAACAAAAGTATCTGTCGAAGCAGATCTGACCTGGAAACAAGAGAAGCAATAATATGCTTTGTAAATTGATAGATGTCTTAGCATGAGTCTCGTAAAATTAGATTCAAATTTAAAATTAGTAGAGCACACACCGGCATCATATATCATTGGCGATCGATAGATCAGTGAAAAGTAGGACATAAATATAGAAAAAAGATTAAGTAGGATTCGTATGTATATATGAATCTTTTTAAATCGTGTCTTTGCTCTATATCATCCCGCCTCTTCCAAGACATAAATGGTATCTACAGCCACATGTAATTTAAAAATCAAACACAACTCACTCTTCTGTTGGATCACTATTTAAGAAACCTAATAACGCTGTAAACAAGGTATGTTTAAAATATATTTTTGATAATTATCTTCTTCAACCTTTGTAAATTTAAGAACATGCGTAGCCCACAAAAATGTTATATTCATTAATGACTCAAACGAATCATTCAGGTCATATAAATATGGTCTGGTGTTTAAAATTACAAAAACGCATGTATTGTGAGATATGCTGACTAAAGGAACAATAACTCTGACAAAACCAATAATAACCAGAAACAAAGAGAAATGAAAAGACAAGAACGATGAATATTTTGCGTTAATGAAATCAATACGTTACTTATTATTAAAATTGTTAAGCTAATATAAACCACGGGCAAAACTGATATCAATGACCATATGATGTTTTTGGTTTGGACTGGACAACATCTTTATAACATGTATCGTCTAACACACACACACACAGATATATATATATATATATATATATATATATATATATATATATATATATATATATATATATATATATATATATATATATATATACTACATCTCAGGCAATTATGCGCAAATATGCATGAACTCTAAATGTTTCCTCACGGGTCATTTTGGTTGTAAAATATATTAAAAAAATCGATCGTACTGTAATTAAGCAAAGTGATATTCATATTGTGTACACTAATTCCCCTATATCGAGTCGACATGAATATGATTTTGTGAAGTCATAATACAGGCCCACTATGTGACCTTCATTGAACTGTAACCAAGAAAATCGTATTTACTATGTAACTTTTAGAATTCTACAATTAAACACATTACATAAAAGATGGAAATGCATATCTTAAACAATTTTGGATATTAATTCATGAAGTTGTTCCATACTTACATATTCGTCCTACACCTAATTATTTGCCACTAGATCCCACTCACAAGATATTACCCTGCGTATAGTATATTTTTAAATTTGTAAATAACTTTCACCGCATGAGCAGGACCTCATTAACACATTACATCATATTCCAGTTACGTTTCTTCTCTACATAATAACATAATTTCTATTCCTTCTCTCACAACAACGTTCAACGTTACTATCATATTTCCATGATCTGTATGCTTAATTTGTCTTGACAATATTGGTATTGTTACGTTGAATTTTGTAAAACTTTCTTAAACACCTAACCTACTTACTCGAATTAACTGCTGGCGGAAACAGACTAAAGTAATGCAAGTCATTTAAATCACTCGGTGGGTAAATATTACATGTCAATGTTGTAGGCAGAAGAGGCCGTAGTATTCCAAGGATCCAACAAATTATATTATTTTCAACAGAATGGTGAAAATTGCTTTGCTTAAAAAGTCATTGCATCGTTTTATTTGCAAGACAGATAAGTAAATCCTTCAGTAGGCACATGTTTGGTTTCATGTATGGATACTTTCTACTTGCATATTTGCATCAACGTCACAGTTTAGTTTAGATAACTCTGAAAGTGAACCCAATGCAAAAATATTACTCACACATTATGAACGGTTTAGGCAATGATCCCATAAATCTATATACATGTTTACGTAATGTATATTTTTAATCTTTTGCCTAAATGGAGTAGAATTAAAATACAATCGAGCTTGATCAAGCTGGACCAAATCAATTTCTCTGTGATAGTTTGTTCTGGAAGGCTTACATTTGAATTTCTTAGATGCAACACACCAAACGTACTTTGTTCCAAATTCTTTAGCATAGTCTATCTTTGTAGATCAAAGTAACGTGAAATTTTTCTTCGGAATTTTATCCTTTCAGTAAACATCATCCGTTGTAACATGTTTTGTATTATATTTGATGAGAAATGGGATCATATCTTCGTTTTCCGTCTGCACAGATGAACAGTGATATAATGACGTGAAACCTTTCAGAAGGATTTGAAATGATATACATTATTTTATACACTCCAACGAGGGATAAGTTACCTATACTATCTATCAACATTATCATTTTTCTATTCATAGACAGACCAACTGTACGAAGTAATTGACAATCCTGATGTACTAATCCATGTAAGGTTACGCACATTCATTATTTTCCACGTACAAATTCGAGTACCTCCACGTCTATAAGTGCATCTGGTATAGTGTACATTTGTGGGTGAACACCCAGCTCAAGTCAGATATTGCATTGCAAAATTTAAATAGTAAAATAAGCAATAGCATGATTAGCGGTTATTCATTCACCGCGTGGTTTTTTCGCCTTTTTGTCTTTGATAGGGTCTTCTTTTTTTTTTGAGACTGGTTGATAAATTTCTTGTCGTATTCGGGAACCCTATAACCGTTTATGTTGGCCGACATTCTTTCTAAATGTCATTGTGTGTATCCTTCCGTTTCAATGAGGGTTTATACATCTACGCTACTGGTTTTTTTTTTTAGGGCGCCACAAATTCCTTTCATAAACATTCCTCCAGCGAATGGTCTAAGCGAAACGAAATGTTAGAGCATTCAGAAGATTGTTTTTGCTCACACCTCTACCCAGATCAAACTCCCGACAAAATGCAAAACCTATCCATCACGTTCAGACCAAAGTGATGGAAGGTGTACAGGGCTGGTGCCTTCACGTTTTACAAACAAACCTCTATTAAGCAGCTGTCGAAAATATGCCTGTTACGAGATTCGAGCCTTTTATCCCTTATCCCGAGTATCAGAGTCGGACGCGTTAGCAACACGCTTTCGTTCTAATCGATCGATATATATATATATATATATATATATATATATATATATATATATATATATATATATATATATATATACATATATATATATATACATATATATATATATATATATATATATATATATATATATATATATATATATACAGTTAATGTCGTTACTTAAAAGATAATCCTCAATCAATCCGTTGAAACATTCAAAAATATTCCGCGACAAAGAATTCATATTTGTCCAGCAGTAAATCTGAGATAACCAGCATTATTGACAGTGCACACTGGTCTTTTCAACCGAAAGTTTTTGATTATATCATCACGAGATGCTTCATATTTCTTGATGGTGGGATGCTTTACGTGTTCATGGCTCATTATGTATACGTATTTAAAATAAAGTATGGATGAGATAGAGAGATTATAGTAAATCAAGCCTTGGATAACTTAATTTAATCTCGATATATTTTTTCCTAAAAAAAACATGTAAAACATTTTTTAAATTAGTTCATACGTTGTTCTTAATGTTTATGTTATTGTTCGCTACTCAAATTTCCAACAGTCATAAACAGGAAACTACATATTTTATATTTCCATTTAAATAATTTTAAGACTTCGATCAATTTATTACGATGACGTTAATGAAACATCCTTTCCATACAACTACTTTTTCTATGATGAGAAAAAAAGTTTTTATTATTTTCCCTTAAAAGAATGAACAAATAATTGGATATCCAAGCATAATGCCGTACATGTTGTGGAAATTAAAATCGCTGATCATGCACATTTAAATTTGAAACTTTTCTGCCTTTTTATGAATTTCATCAATTCATTGAGGTTCGATTAATTATGAACAATTACCGACCTTACGACTCATGATAAAATAATTGGAGTTGATAAACAAAATGCCGAGTGTCAGATGGCTTCGTTTGATGGGAACACAGCTTTTCAAAACTAAAACTAACACTATGTTATGATGCTCATACTTTACAAGTGTTTGCAATAGCCACTGCTTTGATCATGCCGAACATCCACTGAAGTTAAGCCTTTGTTTGGGAGAAGCAATTTAAATATTTGTGTGGGCAAAGACAGGAACTTCTTGCTCAGACAGTCTTTCTTATATAAAGGACACTGTGCCATTCCCCTTTTTTGCTTTAAATAATTCGCGTCAGCTATACCATGACATCTCCTCTTTCGAAACAAGGCAAAATTCAGTCCTTATTAGACATGCAAAAGGTGGCACCTTACAGAAGATGTTCAGCCACCGGAAACAAAGCAAACCTTCAATGACAATGATGAGGAATAATTATTATGATAGGAAAAAGCTAAATGGAAAATGTCAGACGAAATGGTACAAAACAAGGAATTGCTGAATTAGGACGAGGACAGGAACCTTATGTAATGGTATTTAATGGTTGTATTTTTTTCTCTCCAAATTCATTGTCCCTCCACCACCGTAAACATAAACCTGCCATCCCATAAGCTAAAAATGACGAGTACATTCTTTGCCCCTTTTGTCATAAATATATAATATAGTAATAATAATTATCTAATAACGCAGGCAGAATTCATTAATCAATTACATCACCTTTGTATTCCTCTCATATCGCATCAGGCGTACGTTGTGCTCATCTAATTTGTTTTTTGTCTTTCTTGTTTCAGTCTCCTTTTGGGTTTTTCAATACCTTGTTATATCAACTGTATGAAAAATAAAAGATTCATTACAGCAAAGTATTCTCAATGTCTAGCTACACTGAAAAACAACTAATAGTAATTTTAAATTTTTATTTGTTTAACACTGTTATTGGTTCCAAAGAGTATGGCAGAAGCCTGCCACATAGAACATTGGGATTTGATTCCCATCATGGGAACATTTGATTTTACAGTTTTGTTATTGCTATATGTTTATAGTGCAATGGATATTCTGCAGAAGATCAGACGCATGGAGTTGACAATTTTCAGTTCGCATTGGAACTTCAAGTTATTCTTCTACTTTACCATCCATATACCACGCACTTTACACTTTGGAAAAAGTTGTTATTGCTTTAACTGCTACGGTTTGTAGCTTTTGTCATGTTGCATTCATTACCCTTTTGTGCATCATCTTTTCCTAACAGATACTTTTAAGCAAATAGCTTTTGACGTTAAAATAGTAATTTAAACACCAACGTGCATAGCTTAATATACACTTTATTGTTCATATAAAATAATCTTTTTCATAACGGGGGAAAGTCCTATCGCAGCACACTGCACTAGCTCAGCTCTGAAACTTTTCTTGTTGAATAGGAATGCCTCAGGAACCTGTGGGAATTAGATGTTTGCGAAGTGTGTCCGACACCTGTATGTGGAGCCTAATGGGTTTATACGAGGTATATAGGGATCTGATAACCGAAACTCGACAAGTCTCATCTTGATGACACCATGACAACAAACATTAACCTTTACTCAATATATGCACCGTAGGAAGCTGGCGTGATGTATATATGGGCATAATAGTTGAGTATATATAAGTACGGACACAAATTGGGGTCAAGAAGCCAAGTTGTGAAATGCATGAAACCTGGCAGTGACCCTCACGGAGAGAGACTTGTTGGAGTTAGAGGGTTGTACAGAGTGTCCGACACTTGTATATGGAGACTAAAGGGCTGATACGAGGTGTATGGGACATAAAACCGAAACTCGACAAATCTGATCCTAAGGATTGCCCTGGTAACCAGCATGAGCCAATACCACATGCATGTTGGTTATACAAGTACAGACAAATTGGTTCAAGCAAAGTTGAATGCATAAACTTGGGCAATGTGCCTGAGAACAGAGCTGGAACAGTATGCAATGAAAGAAATGCACCAAACAAAGCAACATGGTGGGTGGAAGGGAGGCTATTGTTGATTTTCACAGATAATTTAGTGTAGAATTAGCACTGAAAAGCACATCTTTATTGCATCCAAGCCGCTGTATCACTGTCTCAAACCAGCTGACGAATGTTAGATCACGTGTTCTAATTCCGTCATCTGATTGATTCAACATGACAACATATCTAAAATTAGTAACTGACATCATGTTTGGCAGAATCACAACAGACAAAGAGGGGCAAATACAAGGGGTTAGGTTAGAATGCACTGTGTGTTCTTCCATACTATATTTAACCAATAATATTACAACTTAGCTGGAAGCATTGATTGCTCCAGTATGATACAATGAAGATTTTCCTAGAAACTTCTAACCATTTGGTTTGCCACTGCATTTATGACAGGAATTAGAACGTTCATATCACATTCATTTATTGGGTAGGAATTTCATGGACACAAAAGACCCATACCTATTGGTTCTCCAATCATAATTTCGTGAGTATTAAGTGTGCTCGAAACATTTTCCTCTCAGTTTGAAACGTTTCCTGTATCAATTTTAGGAGCTATTCATAATTATATTTGCGTAAAAAAGTCGATCATTGCTACCATATATATGTATATAATAATATATTATATGTATGTATAAATCTTATATATTATATATGTATGTATAAATTATATATATTATATATGTATGTATAAATATTTGTATATTATATAGATATATATATATATATATATATAGATAGATAGATAGATAGATAGATAGATAGATAGATAGATAGAAATATATATATATATATATATATATATATATATATATATATATATATATATATATATATATATATATATATATATATATATATATATATATATATTGGTGGCCCTATGGGTGGGGTAAAGTGCATCCCATGTTTACATTCCAACCTAATGTACAAAAAATAAGAATTTAGCTACAAACGCACAAAAGTAAGAAAAAATCACAATGGGTAAATTTAAACTGGATTGATGATAGCATAGACAGAACTGGAAAATTAACGAATGTTAACGACAGAGGACAAAACATCAAAAGAGAAAATGGAATTCATAATGAAGGCATACAAACATTTTGTCAGTAACAGAAGACTTTATATAGCAAGGATAAGTGGAATAGGATTGACAAATTTTGGGGGACACTATTGGAAAGTAATAGATATATAAAAAGCAGGAAATATCAGCTATATAAATTTCGGATCATACACTAATATAACTTGAAATATTATAAAGAAATATAAAATGGGGAAAAGAACAATTGAAGATAAATTATAACATTTTAGAAAACATAGATTGGGGGGGAGGGGAAATTAAATAAAAAATATTAAATTTCTTAACAGATGAAATTTTGACATAATTAAAAATGGGGATACTTGAAAACGGAGATCATAAGAGCAACTGAATTCGAAACTAAGGATAGAAAAACGAGCATAAAGAAAGAAGCAATATGAAAATTAATAAAATCATGTAAAACACAGAGCATAAAAAAACACTACAGGAAACTTTAAATAACATTAAATGGTATGAACATAAAGGAAGGGAAATTAAGGCAGGTAAAGTTACTAAATTGTACAAAAATGCAGAGTAGCTATATAAAAGAGAAGAACTAAGCGGGGGTGAGGGGCGAGAAAATGTTGGACTCGTTGAATATTGAAGGGGAGGGAGCAACAAAAGACACAAACAAAATACTAAAACTCATACTCGACTATTACAAAAAACTCTACACATCGCAATCCAATTGACGAATATATACAAGAAACAACATGCGCGACTATATCCACAGAAAATAAAAATGTATATGATGATATCGTCATGCAAGAAGAAATTATAGGAACAATAGGTAACTTAGGAAAAAAGCAAATCTCTTCCTGGGCTTTACGCAATATTCTGTATAAATTAGGTGGGGAGCTGTCGCCAGTATTTGAATGGTTCTATTTTAATACTGCACTAGGCAATAACAAAATGACAATAAGCATGAGGGAAGGGATTATAACTCTAATATACAAAAGTAAAGGAGATAGGGAGGAAATTTTAAAAAGCTGGAGGCCCCTCTAACTCCTTAAGATGGATTATACAATCATTAGCAAAATATTAGCAGAGGTGATAAAATAAGAATTAGATTGGATAATAAACATAAACCAGACAAGTGGGACAAAAGGTTTTAACATACAACATAACATATTAAGCCGGATAACGATTATATAACATAATCAAAGAACTGGCCAGAGGAGTACGATGGTACTATTTGACCAGGAGAAAGCTTTCGACAGATTAGAACAAAACTACTTATACAAAACGTTAGAAATATTCGGATTTGGAAACACAACGTCCAAAATTGCACTAAAATCTCTAACAGAGACAGAAATTCGTACATGCAGGTAAATTGGGCTAGGACACAAAAAAGTGATATAAAGAGATCTGTGAAGCAAGGATGTCCACTATATATGCTATTATATGCAATAGCGATATGAACTATTCGTATATAAATAAGACTCAACAAATAAATAAACAATATTAAAGTTCCAAATATTAGAGAAGATATTAAAATGCTACAACACGCAGATGGTTGTAGAAACGTTGTACAAGATAAAAACTCCAATATGAAACTCATACAGTAATTTGAAAGATTTTGAAAGGTATATGGGTCAAAAATAAACATCGTGTAATTGAGTTATTACTACTAGGAAACTGGAGACGTAAACTACATGGTTTACCACTCCCACTATTTAAGGACAAAGTCAAGACCATGGGGTCTTTATTTGGTTAAGATGTTGAAAGAGAAAACCGAACAATATTCAGGAAACAATTAGAGCAAACTTGAAAATCTGGGCACTGACGCCACTCTACCTATTGTAACAGGAACAAGTAGCCAAAAATTAGATCTATGTGCACTTAAACTACATTCCTAAAGCGCTAGACACTAACAATTAACATCTTAAAATAGTAGATAATGAACTTAATACATAATTATGGAAATTTAAACGCACTGCATAACCAAAGAAACATTATATAAATACGGTAAGAGGAGGGAGTGGGCATCGCCCTCCCAAACCTTGTCCTTATTAAATACACCAACATTCTAAACAGATTTAAGGACCTTAAAGCAGAGCCAGAATACCTTGGTATGGACTCTATATATTGTATTTTAGATTCTATATGAAGCAGAGAAAAGAGATATATACAAATAATAGGATAACAACATTGATAGAAGTGGCACGAAAATTAAGATGAATAGAGGAACTACTAAACAAATATAAACTACTACTAAACTACTAAACGAAATATGGGAACGAGACACAAACACAACATACAAATAAATGAATAACAAACAACACAATAAATAGGCCAAAAAGCAAAGTAGAACCTCAACACATAAATATTAATTGGGATTTGGCTTGAGGACACTGGATCAAGTTAGGGTCGATTCAGTTACAAAGCCTCCTATTCAAATACAGGCATAATGCGTGGTTGACAGGAGAGATTGCAGCGAGACGGCATATGATCAGAGTATTGCCAAAATGTCCACTGAGTAATAATAAAATAAAACTTTACAAAAGAACATGAGCAGCAGAGAGGGCGAATTGGACAATCCCTTATTGGGTTAGATTTCAAGCAAACAATTTTAGATATATGTTTTTCAAAGTAAGGTTTAACAATTTTAGAGCTCTGTTTGTCAAAGTAAGGCTGAACAATTTTATAGCTGTGTTTGTCAAAGTAAGGTTTAACAATTTTAGAGCTCTGTTTGTCAAAGTAAGGCTTAAAAATTTTCGAGCTCTGTTTGTGAAAGTAAGAACTAAACAATTTTAGAGCTATGTTTGTCAAAGTAAGTCTTAACAATTTTAGAGCTCTGTTTTGTCAAAGTAAGGCTTAACAATTTTAGAGCTCTGTTTATCAAAGTAAGGCTTTCTCAAAACCCAAAGATACAAAATATCCAAATACAAGACTAAGGCTTGTTACGAAACCGAAACACAGACGCATATTTTGTTTTCCTGGTTTTGTTATTTGTTCTGAATTAAATCAAATGATATAACAATAATGGTAAGAGAATCGTTAACAGCTAGACTTGCTAGAGAGCAATTAGAGGCAATAAAGAGATTTATCCCTGTGAGAGATTCTGTCAAACAAAAACTTCAACAGCGACAGGAAGCTCCAGTCGATTTTGCAAAACGTGCTGAACAATTATTCAAACATGTTACTAAGGCTACTGAGAAGGCTTTATTGGGAGATATTAAAGATGAGGAACGAGGAAAATCGGCGATTCTTCCCAAAATATTGAACTAATAGCGAGATTTTAAAAAGCTGTTATTGTACAGCTCAGAAAATTTAGGGAAGATGATTTACCACGTGAAACACGAGCAAGTTTGGTACCCAAAAAAACTTTTAGAACCAAAATATGCTACCATAAACGATGATAATTTTATTAAATGATTTTATCGTGTATATTGCAACAAAAAACAAGCCAGAAATGATGATCAGACATTCGCTAATTTTGTAAGTGAAATTGTAAGTCTTGATAAGGAATATTGCTCACTACCTCGCTGACAACCGCTACCCTATTTACCGCCTGAGCAATTCAAAAATGATTATATTTTAGCAAGTTTGGGATTTGGACCTGAAGAAGAATTTGATGATGTGCAAGGCGCAATTGGTGTTACCGGTGAGAGATTTTCTCATTCTGGAACCCAAGGCAGTAGTAATGTTCCCTGTGCTAATACTATTCTCTCCGACATAGCACAATTAGAAATTCGCATCGGGGTTAAGCGAGCTGGAAAGAACTCACCGGAAATAAATAATTAATCTGCTGATATCTGCAGACGACTATTTGAAGGTGGTATCATGGATATCGATTGAAAATGTATCGATGAACTTGTTGATGATTATCATAGTAATTGATTGTCTATGACGCCTTATTAGATAAATAATACTTAGATAAGATAATCATACACTAGAACCACAACAAACCATCCATGACCTATGTAGTAAATTCACGATTGCAACACTATAAGATGCATTATGGAGATGGTCTCTACGATTTTTTCCAAGGGTTTTTTGCCGGGATGGCTCCCAAAATAGTACCAATCGCAAAACAACTATCTATGAAAGCTATTGATGTTATTCGTGAGAAGGGTATTAGCGCTGTTGTTGATTTTTTCCTTTAAAGCATTTTCCGCGGCCAAGGAAACACTAATCACGCTAATTCGACGACGAAAATAACCACCATCGGAAAAACTAAAATCAATGGAGATTATGCCTGCGAGTGTTAGTAAAATAATAAACAAAGCGGTGGATCAAACAATAGCAGAGTAACTAAATGAAGGATTTCATGCTCAGGGGAATATTACTGCAATTATGACAGCGAGAAATGATTTGAATTCCGCAGCGAGATCGCAATTTCGATCGACAAATATATAATAAAATGTTCAAATCTTTGCCCGACCTAGCAACAGGAAGGTGTATGTATGTAAAACCCAACTTGCTACAAAAACGCAGACAGAAGAAAAGACAGAAACTGAAAGCCTCAGGGAGGAAGGATCTTCTCCTCGTAGACTTATAACGATATGTGATGAAAGTAGCGAGCACGCGGAAGCCATAAAGGAGATCATCAATCTATCAAGCAAGAATATTAACATCGCAACATGGAAAGTGAGGACAGTTATGAGGCAGGAAAAACAGCACATGTAGCAGCAGAGATGAGAAACTACAACATATCCCTGCTTGGCATCAGCGAGACGAGATGGATTCAATCTGGACAAAGAAGACTGATGACAGAAGAGACGCACAGTATGTAGAACATTTTGAAGAAAATGCGCCTTATACACAAGGGGTATGGGTCAGTATGGCTCATGCTGTCGAAGCAAGTATATAATGCTCTGATGGGATAGGAACCACATGGGCCCAGAATACTCACTGCAACGTTTAGGTCCAAGAAGGAGACAAGAAAGATGAACGTCAAACAGTGTTATGCACTAATAAATTATGGCGAAGGGAAAGAAAAGAACCAGTTTTAAAACAGACAACAGAACATACTAGCGAATTTCCCAGGCAAAGTCATCTACATCTACATGGGTGACTTCAATGTCAAAGTTGGTTTAGACAGCACAGGCTATGAACAAATCATGGGAATCCATGGCCTAGGGGATATGAACGATAATGTAGATAGATTCTCAGAGATTTGTGCACTTAACGACCTGGTCATCTGGGGTACCATCTTTCCCCACATGAAAATCCACAGGAACAAATGGATATCACCAGACCATGTAACAGAAAATCATATTGACCACATCTGCACCTTCAAGACGTTCAGAAGATCCCTGAAAGATGTGAGGGTGAATAAGGGATCACATGTGGCATCTGACCACCACTTAGTTGTTGCAAGGCTGAAACATAAGTTGAAGAAGACATGAATGTGTGCAAATGGGAAGAAAAAAGAGGTATAACATCGGCCTGTTGAAATATGCGAATACTAAAGAAGAATACCGACTTACTTTTAACAAGTACCACGTGATACCAGAGCTGCTTGAATACGAGGTAAACGGCGTGAACAACAGATGGTAGTAAGTTAAGGAGGCTGTAAAAGCAGCATGCCAAGAAGTACTAGACCCCATGAAGCACCAGTAGAAAGAATGAATTTCAGCCAAAACAGAAAGACCCGTAAATTACTAGCAAGGAAAGACGATACCAAGTACAGAACACCAAATAGATAGGCGGAACATTTTGAAAAACTGATGAACAGATCAGAACTACTAAATCCCCCAGAAATCCACCCAGCCTACTCAGAATTCCCCATAAGATGTGACAGTCCCACCAGAGACGAGATCATGAAAGCCATCATCCAGCTGAATAACGGCAAGGCTGCAGGACCTCATGACATCCCAGCATAAGTTCTCAGTTCAGACGTAGAGACTTAATAAAAATGCTATACCCTCTCTTTGTGAAGATCTGGGAGGAAGAAGAAATACCAACTGACTGGAAGGATGGACACCTCATCAAGATCCCAAAGAAAGGCGACCTCATCAACTACTAGAGGAATCACTCTTTGTAAGTACCATGACAAGTCTTCAACCAGGTCCTCTTGGTAATGATAAAGAATGCCGTCGACATTTTACAGTGTGGACCGAGAGACATTCTGGAAACTTCTTAGCGACTATGGCATACCACCTAAGCTGGTTAACCTGATCAAGAATATTCACAACGGAATGTCCTGCAGAGTCATGCATGCAGGACAGCATACATACACCTTCCTGGTGCGGACTGGCGTCATCCAAGGCTGCTTCCTGTCACCATTTCACTGCCTTCTTGTGATCTACTGGATTATGACGACGACCACCATTGGGAGGAGAAATGGGATCCAGTGAATATTGTAGAGTCAAGTTGAGGACCTGGACTCTTGTCCCACAGTCAGCAGTAAATGCAGGACAGGACCGACATACAGTCAGCCACATCTGCACATGTTGGTCTCAACATCCACAAAGACAATGCTAAGATCCTCAAGAACAGTTATATCAGTAACAACCAAGGCACACTGCAGGGAATTCCCTTGGAAGAGGTAGAGTACATCACGTACCAAGGCAGCATTATCAACCAGTAAGTTGACACAGATTCATATGTCAAGGCAAGGATAGGAAACGGTAGAGCAGCTTTCATACAGCTCAAGAAGATCTGCAACCAAAAACCAATTTCCTTGACTACCAAGCTCAGATTGTTCAACTCCAACGTGAAGTCAGTTCAACTGTGTGGAACAGAGACCTGGAGAACCACTAAGTCCACAGTAATGAGAGTTCCGACCTCCATCAACAGATGCCTAAGAAGACTTATCCAGATCCGCTGGCCAGACACCATCATCAATAACAACCAATGACAGAGATCCTCCCAGCTTCAGGTAGAGGATTAGATCAAAAAGCAGAGGTGGGGTTGGATAGGACACACCCTACGTAAGCCGCCAACGAACATTAGCAGACAGGCATTGAGGTGGAACCCTAAAGGCAAGAGTTGAATTGGACGACGAAGAAACCACCTGGCAACGCGACCTTGAGGCGAGCATCACTAAGAGTATTCACACCTGGAGTCAGCTTGAGGGGATGGCACAGGACAAAAGCCTCTGGTAACCTTTAGTGGGCGGCCTATACCCCGGCAATGGTGACGGGCGAAAATATGTCACATTATCCTGGCAACAACCTAATGCTGAGCGCCTAGCGAGGCATCTGTCAGTACAATAATAATAATAATAATAATAATAATAATAATAATAATAATAATAATAATAATAATAATAATAATAATAATAATTTAAAAAACATATCTGGAAATAAAGGGCATTAAAATTCATATTTATGATATTCGTATTTGCATTAGCCAAGTAAAATATTATATTCAACTTAGTATATATCCTTATGATGTGAATCTTATTATCCGATATTTCATTGCATCGTTAGTAGCAGTAATGGTAGTAGAAGTAGCTTTAACCTTTATCAGTATAAGTAGTATTAGTAATAGTAGTTGCATCAGTAGTAATGGTAGAAGTAAACGTAACTGTAGTAGTAGCAGTTTTAGTAGCAGTAGTAGCGAAGTATTAGTAGTAGCAGTAGTAGCGATAGTATTAGTAGTTTAACAGGTTGTATTAACATCAATAGTATTACATGGTCGAATAACAAGATGGGTATATACGTTTTCTTCATATAGCCAATAAGTAAAAACATCCTTGAGATATATCGAGCAACCAGTATTTACCCTGACTATTACTCGCACTGAAATACGATACAGTACCGGATACCGCAACTTATTGTTCATCATCAGTATACTAAGTACGATAGACCGGTCCAAGTACAGAAATGACGAAATCACCATCAGTTATCTTGCTGATGATACTAATTTTCAACTTCACAGATACTAACCTCAAAACATCAATGTTGTCATCAGCAGCAACGTTACGTAAGTATTTTGCGTCATGCGGTTTCCCTATTCTGTATTTATCCTCAATACATTTTTCTTTGCGAAAATTAATGACCTTAAAATCTATCAATTGTGTACACTTTTGCCGCTAGATTTATAAATATCGGTTATTATGAATCAATACAGTTTCGGATGATGACACTGTACTATTTGTTTGCTTCTCAACATGAGAGAGAGAGAGAGAGAGAGAGAGAGAGAGAGAGAGAGAGAGAGAGAGAGAGAGAGAGAGAGAGAGGGGGGGGCTGAGGGATTGATCATCACATCAGTGTGTTGACAAACTAAATAAAGAAATGGAGTGTATTATATGTTCTAAGTCAGATTTATATATGGAAGTTATGTTGTCAAAATATAAAAAAAGAATATTAAACAATATATTTTGTATTTTTATGAAACAAACTTTTAACTAATGATCGTGTTGCATATCAATGAATCAAACTGCATTATCAGGTAGAAATAAGATTATGATATTCAGGTAGATATAAGATTATGATATTTGGGTAGATATAATTTTATTTTTTTACAGGTAGATAAAATATTATGATATTCAGGTAGATATAAGATTATGATATTCAGGTAGATAAAAGATTATGATATTCAGGTAGATATAAGATTATGATATTCAGGTAGATATAAGATTATGATATTCAGGTAGATATAAGATTATGATATTCAGGTAGATATAAGATTATGATATTCAGGTAGATATAAGATTATGGTATTCAGTTAGATATAAGATTATGATACTGGGTAACACCATCTGGAAGCATCCATAAAGATGTATTAATCTTACACAGGATGTCGCCCCGACAAGTTTGAGTGTCACAGCGGAGACGATTGTTTATCATTCAGATATATATGCGATGGTATTCGAGATTGTAAAGACGGTTCGGATGAAAATGGATGTGGTAAGTCACACATCTATATGTAATATGAAAATATAAAAATTTCTTCATATGTGTATTTTGATACACAGCATAAAATAAAATAAATATAAATAGATAAGTATATACAAATGGTTATACGGACAGTTAAGGTGGCTAAATTGTTCAGAGCGCCCACCCTGCTCAGCATTAAGAGGTTAGTGTTATAACTGGTCGGCCTTGTGTCAAGATAACGTACCTTTGTAGGGCGTAACGGTGCGTGTCTCCGGCATGATGTCACAGTGCTAGATATCACTATAAACTAGTCGCATACATTCACAGATGAGACGATTTTAAACATTATTCCAGGTTTATAAAGACACGTTATAAAGACACGTATTTATATTGTAACCATTAGGTGTTAGTCAATCGTCTTCTAAAAATAGTCTCTATCTTTACCATTTCACCTCATCTTTTGTACCGTTCCTTGGTTTTCTCGTCTTTCTCTGCTTATCTCTTCTTCTCTCTATCACGTTCTCTCTCTCTCTCTCTCTCTCTCTCTCTCTCTCTCTCTCTCTCTATATATATATATATATATATATATATATATATATATATATATATATGCTACCTCGTGAACATAATACAAATTGTATCTGCAAATGGAACACACTCCAGCCCAGTTGATATATATTGTGATGTTACACAGGGGGTGGTCTGTTCATTCTATACACTCAGCCGCTCTCAAGTGCCATAGATCATCACCCCGTATCTCACCACGTGTACAATGATGACACACAAATATACAAGCCTAGCCACCCAAATGTTACCATCGAAGGAGTAGGGAGGTTCATTTCTGAAACCAAGAATGACATGTAACATGCTGCAGATGAATGAGGATAAAACGGAGGCCAATCGTATCTCAACACAACGACTTTCTCATTCACATCCTATACCTCACACAATAAATATCAGCAACACCAACATTAAATTCACACATTCAGTACGAAACCCCTAGGTATTACTCTGTACAGCACTCGCTCATTCCAACAGCATGTAATGAACATATGCAAGGTTGCATATCTTGAGCTGAGACGAATCAGCTCCATTCGCAAAAATGTTTTAGCTGATGACACTAAAACACTTGAGTGTTCATAATTGTGTTCAAGACAGAACTATCGTAACTCAATTATGTCTGGTTCGTCTCAATATCAACTCCTGAAACTTTCAAAAGCTCAAAACACAGCTGCTCAGATCATCTGTAGAGTACCACGATCATACCACGCTTCCCCACTGTTCTGTACACTACAGTGGCTATCCAATCGATCCAGAATAAAACACTAAATTTGGTCTTTGTGCTAAGTTTCCGGTCCAACATACCTATCCGGCCTCCCCCATGTATATACACCAGCAAGAAACTTACGCTCCTCTTCTGACAATCGTATGCTCATTATTTCCACTATGCAAACAAAGTCATATTGACAATGTTCTTGTGCATACCTGGGCTCAGCAACGTGGAATGAATTGCTCATTGAGATTAGACACAACAACACAGTCATCCATTTCAAGAACTCTTAAAACTCACCTTTATGGACTGCAATAACAAACGTAAAGACCTAAAAATTGTTTCATACCATAAATATTTCCAGAATTCGCTTGTTTTCCAATTTCATGGTGCTTGTTTTTTATGTTTGTTTTTTGTATTCATACCTTTATAGATGTTGTAAAACGCTTAGAACTTCTAAAGATTAGGCCCTATCCAAAGTCCTCATTATCATTATTATTATTAATTATTATGATTATTATTATTATTATTATTATTATTATTATTATTATTATTATTATTATTATTATTATTATTATTATCATCATCATCATGTCTGCTCCCATTCTTATATATTGAGCAAATAATGATTTTATCCCATTCATTGGGAAAGTTACCAAAATCAAATATTATATTAAAAAAGCGAGTTTAGGAATGGTAAATCTCACTTACCAGTGGATTGGTAACATATTACTGGAATCACGTCTTGTCCAGGAGTTTGTGTTTTTATTGAATTAAATCCGGTTATGATCTTTTTTTGCTTTTGTTATGTCATCTAAAACATGTTCCGTTTCCGATACGACATTATCATCATCATCCTGGTCAACATTACCATACAAAGGGGTCTTCCTTTTGTAGGAGCTTTCTGAAATACTCGTGCCAAACCAATTATGAGATAATTTCTGTGTCATTTTTAAAGTTCTTTGTTACAATAGTTCCAAAAGCAAACATGGGTCTGTTCTCTACATTACTAGTTTCTCCCTTTGTCCGATCTGATAGCAGTTCTGTTGCAACCCACACAATGATCTAAACCATTTGTTGAACTCCATTTACTTCCTGAGATCTGTACTGGATCTATCTAATCTTTATTACTACGTGATGCAATTTCTACTCTAAATAAACTTTGTTAATGTCTACTGTTCCAAATGGAATAATACATATATCCGGTCACAAATATATCACAGTAAATCTGCATCCAATAACATTCATTTCACATGAATATCCAACAACGTGAATGCTTAGTTGTGCAGCTGACACACGTTAGGCAGACGCATTGTATGCATTCTCGTCGAAATAGGTCCACATAGTTAGTCTAGCCTAGCCCGATTCAAGATTTAAAAAACAAACACATTTACATTAGAGATTGAGTGTTTTAGAAATGCTGGTTTCTTAACTGTTATACTGAGTGCTAGTGTGCTAGTTTTCCTTGTAAAGCAATTTGCTAGTAAACGTACTGGTAATATAAATGTTTACTTTTAATTAATATAGCGTCTAGGAAAAATATTTTACGCACAACTAAAGAATATATGACTGTTCGTTTCGTATTGTGTTTCTCAGAATGTTAATGACTATATATTTCATATTGTTATAAAGTATTCTTTATATTTTAAAGACTATTCATTTCATATTGTTTTATTCTTTGTATGTTAAAGACTATTAATTTCAGATTGTTATAAAGTATTCTTTATATGTTAATGACTACTCATTTCATATTGTTATAAAGTATTTTTAATATGTTAAAGACTATTTCATAGTATGATAGGTTATTTTAAACAAGTTAAACCCTATACATTTCATATTATGATAGGTTATTCTGAATATGTAAATTGTACGTTATGTATGTAAACAAATGGACTTTATTTAGGATAGAGAATTGAATAATTTCATATAAGACATGGGCAAAAGTGGTAAATTATTGAACGATGAACTTTGTAATAGTAGTGGTATTGCATGGTACTCCTTTGCTACCCTAAAACTGAGTCTTTCATCAAGTAAAAACTGGCTCTTTAAGGTGTAAACAATGATAATAGCTTCTTAAGCAGATGTTATCAAATATCTTGATATTTTAACAACTCATTATAGTAAATATATCTAGGAGTTTTCGACTCCTTCGTTTTATGTTTACATACCTAATCACAGCGACCTATATTTCATAGGATTCATTTGCATTAGTCTGAATTTTTTTCCCTTATAATTCATATTTTCAGTGTTTAAATGTTACACTTCGAAGCTTCTCAAAGTGGGATGGGGACATTTTAATATCTGATTCCATTTGTGTTATGTTTGTAGTCGGTTAATCTTGCAACTGAACACTAAATAACCTACTTGATTATTTTTTTAGTATGCAAAAGGTATATAGTCAGTATTGTACAAAATACAATGTTTCATAACTAGATTACTAATTTCTCTATTACTATCTTGCTAATGAATATAACATTGAGCCTTGCACCAGCAGTCATGTACATTTTCAGGTGAAGATTGGTCCTACCATGATGCTGAGGTTCGCATTACAATTCTGAATGGAGACAACCGTCATTTTGTAACGAAGTAAATGAATATACCTAACCACCTAATAACCCAGTTTCATAAGACTGATGGTATTTTAAAATGATTGATAGACTGCAGACTGTGTTTATATTGGACATCATCAAACAATTATAGTTCCGATAACAATTATTAACATTCAACCACCATCGGTTCTGAAAATAAACTTCAGTTTTGTTACTTTACGAACTGTTTCAAATTTATTTTTCACACAACTTCATATGTTGACAAAGGTAATTTCTTATGCTGGAACAGCTAATTGGTTATGTTGAAACATGTAATTGCTTATGTTGAAACAGCTAATTGCTTATGTTGAAACAGGTAATTGCTTATGTTGAAACAGGTAATTGCTGTTTTAATTATTATCCTTTAATGGTGAATCTATGTGCGGTTTCTGAAAATTTTCTTTAACACGACAATGAAAATTGTATTTATGAATGATTAGTGAGTCAGTTGACGAAATTCCAAGTCATTATCTCAGCCTACTGTTATAGTTGCTGTTGTTATTATTGTAGTTGTTGTTATTATTGTAGTTGTTGTTCTCTGAAATAAGAAATAAGCATCTTTGTTAAGTTACTACAAAAGAAATATAGATTAGACATTCTTATGTTACTTTTGAACATATATGTCATCAATCTCACTATGTATTGAAGCAGCAGAGGGGGTGAATCCGACGTCTCTAATTGTGGTAAATTTTAAGCAAAACAGTTTAAGTCTCCTTTTGCCAAATGGCGCCTTAACGATTTTAAAGCCCTATTTGTCAAATTAAGTCTTTCTCGAATCCTCTCTACGAAAAAGAACCAGAGGTGGCGAATCCGACGTCTCCAATTGGGGTAGATTTTAAGCAAAACATTTTAAGTCTCCTTTTGCCAAATAGAGCCGTAACAATTTTAGGGCCCTATTTGTCAAATTAAGGGGAACCAGAGAGGGTGCATAAACCTCTAAAAAAAATTGTCATCGCCGCCCCCTCTGCTGGTTTGAATTAACAATTTTTATTAGGATGAAAATCTTTTTAGATTTCACAAACAGACTAATTTGTAGAACCGCACCTTGTAAATCAATTAGATTATTGAACTGGTCAACGAGTTTGAAATTAATTCTCGTTAATGAATCATTATGACATCGCATATATACTGGATTAACCGGAGACTCAATTATTAGAAATCCGGGTGGAGCTGTTGGTGCAAATGAATATAGAATATATCCCTGCTGAGCTTGATTTGATCGTTCTAGATTTATTTGATAGCTTCCTTCGATAACATCACATACTAAATTGAGCGCAATCACCGAGGATATATTCACGTTGAACGGAGCGATATGCCTACCACCGCCTTCTGGGTCATTATTATGTTTGAGGATTTTTATTTCCGGTGATTTTTTTTCTTCCATGCATCATGAATTATTTGAAAACCAACATCGATGGTGTCACTGAGAAGTTTTTTTTATCACTGGGACATTATATTCTGGTAATTTAAACACAGGAATATCTTCAACGCGGATATTATATTTTGTTGCAATGTTGGTTCTCGTTTTAGGATAATCTGCCTTTAATATTACTTAGATAATTCGTAAATTAAATGTTTAAAAATCATCTATGATTTTGTTACATGTTTCTACAACGCTGATAAAATCATCTCGGGTGAGAAAGCCGGATTTAAGAGATATTAACAACAATGAAAAATAATTATTCATCGCTGTGAAATTTTTAGTGATTTTATCGTAGTTAGGTATATTATATCCTATTAATCGTGTACCACCATGTTTTGATTCTTCGTATAGAAGATCAAAAAAATCCAGAGGGATGCGGTAATCTATATAACTTTTTACTGGATTATCAGATTTTATCCTGTCGGTGATATAATCAGATTTTTGTAGTTCAGGTGGTATGTTAACTTGTCGAGGTGGTATCTCAGGCCGTCCTAGTACGGTTCTAATAGAACTCTGATAAATATCTACGACATATCCCTCTGGACTTATTTCAATCGCAGACGATAGCGTTGGCTCATGAACCGTTATAGCGATTTTCGATTCTGCTCCAGTAATTGATTTTATTCTACGCGCTAATTCAGCATTGATTTGTTCAATTTGAAATCACCCTGTTGGTATTGAAACAACGTTCCAGTCTGGAGTTCTATCGGGTTTATTCTTATTCGAAAATACCAAATAATTATTCGGTTGTTGACCACAAAATGATTTTGTTCTGATATTTGGCCAACTATGGTATACTCATAATTTTGCCAGCGCTATCTCCTTCACGGGAATCGGAGAAGGGAAATTCACACTGAATTCAGGATTGGTTGACGTTATTAAGATCATGCTGGTTTGTACTGGGTTTGTGTTCTCCACTATTCGTTGAAGTAATTTCTGCGGTGTTTTCATTGTTATTATATTCATGTTGTCGCTGTAATTTTGACATCGCGGAATCATAAAAATTTAGCATCGCAGAGAACTCACTATCTGATATAAATGTATCATCAAGCGAGGACGATATCAACGAGGACAACTGCGAGTACGCGGTTGATACAACATGAAATTTAATTATGTAGTCTTGCAGTTTGCTCTGGCTGCATGATGATATTTTTGTGTGATTATTGAAATTATTTCCGCGATTGTTGTCGCCGCGGATATACAAATTGGAACAGCTATCGGAGCAATCATTGTCACAGAGGATAGTATTATACCAGCTCCGGTGATTACACCACTCACAGAGTACACGGTAACATCAACTGCGGTTATTCTTCGTTGGTACTGTTTTCTTTTCATTGCATACTCCTCAGTGAACGCTTTGAGTCTAGTCTGAAACTCTCTGGCCTGATCATAGCGATATTGAGATACCGAAGGTATCGTTGGTGACATTTTATTTCCAAATTGAAACCGTTATTTACTTAAATCCGCTACGAATTCCACATACCACGTTGTTGAAACCCTAACCAAATTTTTATAAGTGGATGTTATTGTGAATCGTTCAGTTGTATCCTTGTCTATGATCGTTGATATCGTATTATTGTCCCCAGAAGATATATTAAACTGATTCGGTGTTACTAGTGTTAATCGATAAATGCCTTTGACGGTTGCAGTGATACTTAGTACATTGTCACGCAAATGATCCGTGTTGGATCGTGTATACTACGTTATTGGTTTTCTCATGAGGAATTTTTGTTTTTCAATGATTATTATCATCCTCGGAAAATAATCTTTGATTGCTTCGATGAAGTTTTTCGTTTCATCGATGGATTTTTTAATATCAGAGAGTTTTATTTCAATTTTATCCGACGTGGTTCCAATAAATTTCTCGAGGATATTTTTACGAAAAACTGAAAACTTTTTTCCGTTATCTTCAATTCTAGATTGAAGTGTTGCTAGTTCCAACATATAATTTTTTTACTCATCGTTGAGAGTTTTTAATCTATCTGTAATCGTCGAAACGAGTATACCCGGTTTGAGTTCACCCTGATCGGAAAAAAACGCAACGGTGTTCTCGATTGCGTTTCGTTGTTTAACCAAAATATCATCCAGAGAAACATTACTAGTTTTCAATTTACCCTGACGATCTTGAAATACAACTATTTCCCCGGGATCAAAACTTGCTGGGTTCAACGTTTCAGCTCTTTCGTCTTCGATTATTTCTTTTATACCATCGGTTGCAATGCCATCGGCACCGGGTTTCTTCAGCGCTGATAGAGGTCTTCCCCAAATATCAATCATGTTATTGTAAAAGTCTTTCTCTCTCTAAAATCTTCGCTGATGACTTCGTTGAAAAATCTTCGATTTTCGCCAGCGATTACTCGTTTATTCATTTACGACAACATGAGGTGGTTTTCCAGATGTTGAAATATCGTCAAGGACATTTAATACTTCACGGCCGCACTTTGGTGGATCATTCATTTGTTGTGTTGATAGCGTAGAATACCAGGTCTTCATTTTTAGAAAATCTTTGATTTTTGGAAACGTTTTTAAGCGGTTTATATAATGCATGAATTCCTTCGGCTGCGCTAATCCATATGAATCGAAATAAACAATCCCACGAGGATCAATCACGTATGCAACCCAGTGAATACTAGGTCCGGTGCTGTTATCGAGATTAATGATACCGGTTTCAACGCTGTTTGGTTGTGCCGGTAACTGATCTTTCATAAAGACACCTCTGAAGTTTTTAATCGAGAGTTTTTATTAGCAGGATCGAGTAAATTAAAACTGGACATTAGAGCCAAAGACTCTACAACCAAACGTTCCTCAATCGACGGTTTGGAAATCGAAGATTTCTGAGTTAGTGAACCGTTCCTGGGATTCTCAGGCCTTTTCCGCTGTACCATGAATACTGGGTTCCTGGTAGTCATAGACCCTTTCCCTTTTTTATACCCCTGCACAGTTGCCTTTTTTAGTACCATTCCTGCTGCGGTACCAACGGCTCCTAACGCCGCCGCTTTAGCCACCACTGGGGCAGCCGCGGAAATCAACGCTGGAATCGCAGCTAACATCGGGAATATACCGCCGGTTTTAATCATGTTTTTAATCGCGACTGCAGAGGGAGTGATCTGAACGCCTTTTTTATCCTTTAAAGCATCATTGAAGTGTTTTACTTGACGAGTTGTCAGCGACAATTTATTCGCTCCGCCAGACATCTGATTGGGTTTCAACGTGATTGTAGTTCCACATCTTTTAGCCGATTCTGATTGCAATTTCTTGAGTTGACATGGGATCCATGTAACAACGATATGACTGTATGACATTATACAATAACATATTAATTCTAAATCGCGAAGCAATTCAATGGAAAATTCTGAAGGATTTCAATTACATGTTTTCTACTGGTGCATCTATCACTCTCATTTTCCACCAACACCTTCGAGTAGCATTGATTTGTCGATGAGAATGACAGCAACCGCTCTGTTATGAGCAATACCACCAGGACGGAGTGCACGGGCTCTAAAGTTTATATCAACGACAGATTGTATTGTTAAATCAAGATGTTCCAACGAAAAGTAATAGATCGGATACAGATTTTTAAAATCCAACTGTGATATTTGCGACCCAGTATCAACATTTTGATCACGTGCCATATATGAGAACATATTATGATATTCACGCGCAATATGGTTAGTTGTGTAATCAAGTTGTATATCCTCGGATGGTTCCTGTTGTCCGTTTATTCTCAGCGAGACTTCATGAACGCCTACCTGATCAAATATCATATGGCTGCGTTGTTGATTACCATCTCGCTCATTATTCTGCAACGCAATAAATATATGACGTGGAGCTGAAACACCTTGTTTTGATGCCAGGTGCCATGTAAATGTACCATCAACATTATCCTGTTTAATATCCGTAGTCACTGATAACCAACTCAACAACGACTTTCCTCCTTGATCCATAAATGATAGTAATCGCTCCTCTGCGGTGATTGATGAAGTTAAGACTGGCATTCATAATGATAGTTTTGTTAAGATAACTTTACTCTCGGGGACATCAGCGCCACGCCAGAATGCATCATTATCAGTACCCTTTCGCACAAGCGCTACTGTATGCTTCGCTCCATATATAACTTTTCGGACGTTTCTACAGAATCCAAATATATGATACAGTGGAAATTGTCGACGCTGCCCCTGCAACGTTGCTACGGTTTTTGCAAATCCAAGGTTGTAATTAGGGATGTTATTTATGACATCAAAAGTACCAGCTGGTCTTACATATCCGGCTGGTGCTGGATCAACTGCAGTAGCTTGTGTTGCCTTTACTCTGGAATACGTGATGTGTTCATGGTGATCAGTAATATCCTTAGAAAACATTATAGATGGACCCGCTGTTCTTGTATAATCATTAGAATATCTTGCTAACCCTATGTTTGTTGTGGCAACATCAACATCACGCTCTATAGATTCAATTTCGTTTCCATCAATGAGATATATAGCGCTTTCGAATAACGCCATGATACCGTTATTGACAAAACCAACTCGGATAGTTGGGTTATTGTCATATGGTGCTGGTACAGCAGGAGTATCAGCAGCTGTTACAAGTTCTTCTTCTATTTCGATAAACGCTTCACACGGTAGAAAGTATTTACTGGTATCATGAACTTGAAATTCGATTCTTGATTGGAGATCTGGATGTACTGAGTGATAAGAATACAACTGATAATCACGTACAGAATCATCTTTACGCACTGGGGTGTCTATATCAAACGCTGTATCAGGTGACCGTTTGAACATTTTATTTTATATTCCTAGATCTAAATCGTAAAATCGTTAACAATTTGTATTGCTAGCAATTTCCAATCTGTAGGAGTTTCATCGTCGTCGTAAAAACGCTAGCCTTTTCGTCGTGGTTTTTTTTAAACCGCTTCCCGCTATCATGTTTGCGATTATGTTATCCTGGTCACTTGCTGTCAAGGATGGAGTCACCAGCGACGCTAGTGTCTGTTCTACTGCGTTATTTATTATTTTACTAACCCGTGCAGGCATTTCCGCTGTTGATGGCAGTGGTCCCGGTTTCTTTCGCTGCCGAACTAGCGCTGTTATTTTATCCTTCGCGGCTGTAAACGCTTTTCCGGCTAGATTTCCAACATCACTAATATTCTTATCACGAATAACATCCATTGCTTTCTTTCCTAATTGTTTAGCCAACGGCATCACTTTTAGGGCCATTCTTGCAAAAAAAACCGCAATTGTATCACCGAGACCATCACCATAGTACGCTCTATAAACTGGACATCGTGAGTTTACCACGTAGACGGGGATTGGTTTGTCATGGTTGTAGTGTATGATCATTCTTATTCTGAAATTGCTAGCAATTTTTAAATACTGGTGTTTTCTAATCGCAAAATTGCTAGTAATTTCTAATCCAAAGGAATTTCGACTTCGTCATCGGATGAAAAATCCAAGGATTTTCAGTCGCTGTAATAATCAGTAGGATTTTCCACTAACTCGTCAATGAAATCTCGATATGTTTTGATATCCATGATACCGCCTTGAAATAACCTCCTACAGATATCAGCTGCTTCATTAATCAGTTCCGGTGAGTTATTTCCAGCTCTTTCTCCTCCGATGAGAACTTCTAATCGTGTTATGACATTACCAGGACAGCTATCTAGACGACTACCTGAAATTCCACTTGAAATTGCCGGCAATTTCTGGGAAAATCTTTGATTGTAATCTCTTCGAGATTTAGAAAATCCCTCCCCGCTACTATGACCAGTTGCTGCATCCAGTTTTTCTAAATCCGTTTCTTGTAAAAAAAACTAAGATCTTCATCATCATCATCTCGATTCGATGCTTGGGGTGGTAGTTGTTGTTGTTTTTTAGGCGAGAAAGATATTTTCTTTGAAAGTTGCTGTCGCTTTCCTTGTAATTTTTGCGGTTTTTGTTGTTGTTTTAGTTCTTCATATTGTTTCTACCCTGTACCCACCGCATTGATATATCGTATGTATGATACATTATCGGAATCAATTTGACTTGTTTTAATTTTGATTTTGTAGAATATATCAGTCCAATGAGTTATACTCCTAACATATTTATGATGTTCTGGTTTCAACATTTTTTTTTCTGTTTTCATAAGTCATAACATCAAGCCTAGGAATTTCTGTTAGTTTAGTCTCAGCAATGGCTGCTAACCCTTCCTCGTTAAATCTCACGCGCAAATCATCTACTGTTCTTTTTGATTTAGGTAGTTCATCACCGTGGAGTTTTTGTACAGCTTGTTTTGTTTGTTCAGTTTCCGCTGCTATTTTTTCAAGTTCACCATTAAGAGACCTTTCTTTACTTGTCCCCGTCTCGGGAACATCCCCGTATATAGCACGCTCTACCCCCTTCGTTGTTGTGATTATTGGTTTAAACAACTCTTCAGATTCCGCAGCAAAATTAGTTTGTAAACTCTGTCTAGCTTGCAGTTTTTTCCTGACAGAGTCGCAGATTGGTATAAATCTCTTAATTGAATCTAGTCGCACACAAGCCAATCTAGTTGTTAAAGCTTCATTGACCATTATTAAAACAGTATAGCAGTTTCCAATTTGAATTTGAAAATCAAAGAATTCCCGGAAACTGCCGACAATTTCCAGTGAAGCTAGAAACTCCGTTTCATGTCTAAAAATCAAAGATTTTCCAGAGATTTTAATCTAAATGCAGTGATTTTGTCAGCTGAAAACAATTTTCTGTGGGAAAAGTCTACGGGAATTAACATAGAAAATCTACCATTTGACTCGATTGAAACCAGCCCAGTTTTTAGTGTATTTTTGACTGATTTTGTCGTTTTCTAGTCGTTTTTAGTCGGTTTTTGTGATTTTTTATGATTTTTTGTTCAAAATTATTCTTAAGTGAAAAAGTCTACGAGAAATCCCATGCAAAAGCGACCATTTGATCGTAAAATGTCTTTGAAATTTTCAACTGAAACCGCTTAAAATCAGTCAAAAAATGGCCAAAATCAGTAAAAAACTACTAAAAAAAAATTTGGCTATGAAAATTTGTTTCAGTAATAAAAAAATATTTTACTATGAAAATTTACAACTTCGTTGTAGTAAAACACTTATAATCGTCCATGGAGTATTTATACATGTTTGTAGTACTCAAAGTCATTCTTGAAATCTTTGATTTCAGTGAAAAAGTCTACGAGAAATCGACCATTTTACCCGATTGAAACCAGCAATTTTTAGTGTATTTTTGACATGATTTTGGTGCTTTTTGGGATTTTTTTTTTTGATTTGTTTACTCAAAGTCAATCTTAAGTGAAAAAGTCTACGAGAAATCCCATGCAAAATCGACCATTTGACCCTACTGAAAACAAGTCATTTTTGATCGTTTTTGTCTATTTTTAGTCGTTTTTGACTGATTTTGGTGTTTTTTTTATGATTATTTTATGATTTTTTACTCAAACTCATTCTTAAGTGAAAAAGTCAAGGAGAATTAACATGGAAAATCGACCATTTGAAAGTAAAATTTCTTTGACATTTTCAACTGAAACCGCTTAAAATCAGTAAAAAAATGGCCAAAATTAGTAAAAGAATCGCCAAAATCAGTCAAAAGCTACTAAATATAAAACATTTTACTATGAAAATTTATTTCAGTAATAAAAAATATTTTCTATGAAAATTATTTCAGTAATAAAAAAATATTTTACTATGAAAATTTAATTCAGTAATAGAAAATATTTTTCTACGAAATTTTGCAGCTTCGTTGTAGTAAAACCGTCCATGTCTTGGAGTAAGAATTTTACTAACAATTATCCGAAAGGGGTTTTACATTTTGTTCAATTAACAATCTTATATTTCTGATTTTTGAATTAATCGTCCTTGCTATTTCGTATTCCTTTCCTAATTCCTTTCTTATTTTTTCTACGATAGCAAATAACGGGACAAACTTAATGACGTCGTCACAGCATAACAGGGAATCGCGAATTGAATTCTGAATTTGTTTTATCAGTGCATATTATTTGGGTAGTACATATTTGTTATTGTTAGCGCCGTATTCAATATTCTGGAAGTCGGACATAATTTGATCGCAGTTTAAATTATCCGATGTGCAAATCCCCTGAGATTTCAAAACTAAAATGTCGGTGATAACCTCATTGATATTTTTAGAATTCATATTACTGATAATTATATATTTCTAATCAGAAAAATGGACGTCATGCATAAACGAATTGAATTTTTTGTCCGGTCTTTTTTTGAAATTGCAGATCGACAAATTCCCTCTGAAACGTATTGAACAGAAGGTGGAAAAATATCGAAATATCTACCGGCGCTAGCTATTTATTGAAATACTATTTCCTCGTTATTTGGTGTATTAAAAGATCTTACAGGTCTCGCTGTTTTCTAGTATTTTCCAGTCTTTCCTCGTTTCAAATTTTCACTTTGAGTAACAGCCTGCAGATTTGATATAGAATTTTTCTTAACATTGGAATCAATGTGATAGATAACAAAACAATCATTGATCAATCCATGGAAACATTCATACACGAAACGATGTCAATAATATGTCTTCTTCCCAGCGCCAAACATAAAAAATACCCCTGATTATTCACATCAACAACTGGCTTCTTCATTCAACAGTCTCTGACAAGACCATCACTGTATGCTTCATAGTTTGAAATCAAGTGATGAATCTTAATTCTCGGTTATATTAATACTATTTGTCTAATTAATTGTTTGGTCTAATGATTACATTTGGAAATGTTTCGATGTAGTCTTGTGGAGTTTTTATGACTTTGTCTTTGACTTTGTCAGTGTCAGCGTCATTGACTCCGTCAAGGTCATTGATGGAGTTTTTGATGGAGATTTTAACTATATTATCATAATAACGCTTCAACTCTCTTAATCGCTTACGACCACAACTCAGACACAACTGTTATTTTCCTTTAACCCCAACCCACACATCGTATGCAGGGTAGCGGACCAAGGCTTCCACGTCGAAAGCTTTGTATATGATATCCACAGAACTCCTTTCTGCATGATTTGTTACACGGGGTTGTTGATCCAATCCTAAGCCATTTACAATGATTCATTATATAAAATCCTTCTATTTAAATTCTTGTTTTCATTATAGCATGAAGGAGTTCGTGAGATTAACAAAAATCACGCCTTGGAAAAATGCTAAATTCAATCTCGATAGAGTCTCTGATACACCAAAGGGTAAAATTTGTGATAGAACCATGTTGGGTGAAATTCGTGATTGTTTCAATCTCACTGTTGGTCCACATTTCGAATCAATGGTGAAGTTGATGCTACCATGAACGATAAAAACACAGCAGTGATAATTTCAAATCTTCGAAAAAGGTATTTTTTTAAAATAAAATTCATTATTCATTCAGACACCGGAGATTGGATTATTCGTGATAAATTTGAACCCATCTTGAAGGATAAAAAACTATCACTGTGAGTCAAGATTCCAAACCAGGAATTTTGACTGGAATTGAAAAACCATACTATGAAAGATCTTATTCTGTAACATCAGTTGTTTACGAGGTATATCCGTTAAATGATAAACCGAGTATTAAAAAACTAAAACCCATGAAACTGTCATTAATGACTTCGTCATCGACTTCGTCATCGTTGAATTGTGTAGCAGAACGAATAATAAAACACCTCACAAATGCATCCCGGGGTAACAAATTGACTGATCTAAGACGCAAAAAAATAACCGAGTGGGAATAAACAGTTAGGAAAAACGGAGCATCGATTCAGGATATAGCTGAGTTAGAAACATCATTATATAAATCAAATGGTGCTCCAATCAAAATTATTGATCATAACGAACACGCATGGACATCTGCAGTAACATGATTCCCGCAGGAACGAACAATAAAATATATACCCGAAGAATTTTCCACTCCAGAATTCTCTGAGAAAAAATTGTTCGATTCTATTTATCAGTTGAGTAAAAACGATCCTGTATCAGTGTGGTTACTTCACAGCGCTGAAAACCACGAGAGCGGATTCGATCAGTTTGTAAGACCCAATGGACAATTATACCGCACTGAAGCCCTCCAACAGGCATTGAAAAAACTAGCTAGTAGTTTCTCGGAGTTTCAATGACGAACAATTACTATCAAATTGTTTTACAATTCCGTCAGTTGCAGCTCATTTAGCCAGAAAGTGAAACTCGTGGAAACCAACACGAGCTGAGTTTCTATCAGATGTCAGATCAAGCTGTATCGAATACAACCACGGTGGATTATGGAATACAAAATACGACCGTGAAAGTATTATTACAGTTGATATAGTCGCGTGTTATGCGGCGAGTTTTGTCGGGTACGGAGAATGCGCTGAATACTTCAAGCGATTTGGACATCCTACACACGAGATGGCCGAGTTGCTATTAATGGACCACTGCCTGATTTTGATTTAACTGGATTCGCTCGTGTGGTATCATTTGAATTAGCTACAGCGTTACATCCGTGTTGTTATGTTTGGATTGGTAGACATATATCTGAAAAACACTGGATGCCAATAGTGCTGTTACGGTATATGATTGATTGTAGCATGCTGATATCGCTGATTGTCAGAGAAGCGATTATATCCTATCGAGCTCAGACTGAAGTCTGGTTAACACAACCTGATCTAGATAGTATAATCAGCGAACAACGAAAACAGTTTCCCGATCTTGACGAAGAATATATCGTGAAATGCACCAAACAGCTATTTGAAATCAGAAACAAAGACGCAAAAGTTCTCGGTAGAAGAATAATTGTCAAATTTACTCAGGGTGGAAAATATGATAATAATGAGATATTCTTCGCGATTTTTTATAGATAACGTTGAATACGATTTTATAATTACGGATATAACATCTAAGGGTATATATGTCGATCGTAAAGACGATTTCTAGTCCGATGGAACAAAATTTGGTACAATTGTTACTTACGCAGACTTAGAAAATTTTCAGTATACACATCTGAGAGCATCTATGCTGGATGATGCTTCTATCAATTTATTTTCGATGATAAAAAGATTTCCTGATACTTCGGTTAGAGTCGCCACTGATTCATTTTACACAGACATGAAACACAGGGAAGAAGTGGCCCAATTCACAAATTATGACGAGAGTTGGGATGTTGGAGAATTAAACGGGAAATACCGTGTGATTATTCCGAATCAGCAGATGTTACGATTGAAAACAATTACTTGAAAATAATCAGATATCAGAACTATCTAATGCACCACAGATATCTGATCCAATATGTATATATAAAACCGTTTATTTAAACGGCTGTGGCGGGTCAGGAAAGACGACTTGCGCGATTGAATTATTTCGTGGGAAATCAAATATGATTGTGCTAACACCAACCCACATACTTGCCAGAGAGATGAAACAACGAGGAATTAATGCCTGCACTTATCATAGTTTCTTTCAATGGAAAGGTGACGAATGGACTCCTGATTGAATGGGTGAGAAATTCTTTCATGAAGTCATAATTTGGGATGAGATATGCACGGTGTCATTAGATGTATTACAAAAATTTCTTGATTGGTTATTTCACGCGAACCCAAAAGTCGTCATGTGCGGAGATCATGGCCAACCACCACCACATGATTGGCTAAAGAATTTTGTAGACTATTATGAAGAAATTAACATCGATCATAGAGCACTTGATGAACAATTACGCGAGTTAAAAAAATTAATCAGATTACAACCTGACAGCATTCAATGTGAAATAGCGCGTGAAATAATTTCGGAAGCTACCATGAATGATTTCTTGGAAGCGTGGAGACCAAACGATTTGATAATCGCAAGTAGAAAAATAGTCAGAGACACGCTTCGGATGAAGTTATTTGAAACGCATAAATGTAAATTTTCAACACTTCCAGTGCCGTTGTGTTATAGACCCAACGATACACGGCGACAAAATATCGAATTTGATATTCGAGGACAGCGTGAAAAGCAGAATTTAGTGTAAACGATATTGTGCTGGTTGATATCAGCGTCGTCGAAGACGCATTACGCGCTGATAAATCCCCGTGGGCGCTAGGTTACGCAGCGACAATACATTCTTAACATGGATTAACAATCACAGACACAATTGTTTGGATTATGGATAATCACATTGAATGGTCGAATTTAGTTTTATCTCGCAGTGTCCAGAGTACGAAGAATAAATCAGCTTCGAAGAGTCGTCCTGACAGAATCAGTTGATAATAACAACACTACAAAGAGCATTGACTCTGTCAAGAACATAATCAGAAAAACTATCTGGTTATAAACAGCGGGATAAAAAAAATAGAATTTGATATTGATGCTGAATTAACAATCGCGTTGAAGCAACAACAGAATAATCACTGCACGAGTCGCAATTGTATAATGAGTTGGTGTTGGTCGGATAAAGACTCTTGACAATTTACCGTAGATAGAAAGCACAGCAATATTGGCAAAACCAGGGATAATGTGATGCTGACTTGTCTTGAATGCAACAGACGAAGAGGTGCTAGTTAAGACCACGTGGCGGTAATTGAGTACCCTCGGGTATCACTTGTAGTTGTTCACGAGTAAATCTTCGCTGAGG